>JAJPUD010000994.1:4996-23450 GCA_023553655.1 Myrmecobius fasciatus | reverse complement strand
TATATCTATATCTATATCTATATCTATATCTATATCTATATCTATATCTATATCTATATCTATATCTATATCTATATCTATATCTATATCTATATCTATATCTATATCTATCTATTCTAGCTGATCTGTTAGTTGTCCACCACTCTGGGGCACGATCTGGACAACATCCTTCCTCTATTCGGTTTTCCCCATGGGGACGGACAAACCAAACTCTGGGAGGGACTGGCCTCTTGCCCTGAGTGGGACGCCGTCTGCACACCGTGCACCAGGTGGCCCACACCATCCCCAGGCAATGCTCCTCCAACTTACAGAGTAATAAATGCTCGTCGAGCCCACCGTGACGGTGACTTCGTCCTTGCATCATCGCCGCTGGTACTTACGATCCCGCCATTGCGCTCTATTTATATTTTGAGGAGTTTTGCAAAATGGCAAAACTCTGATGCGTTTCTGGCGACGCCATCCCTTCATTAAGACCAGCCCTTTCTTGTCCTCTTGGGCTCTCTGCAGTCTCTTCTGCTCTTGTCCTTCTCTCTTAGATGCTCCATTCTCCCAAGGGGGTCATGCTGCTGCTCTGTCCTGCCTCGCTGACTGCCCTTTCCCAGTCTCCTTTGCTGGATCGTCCTCCAGCTCTTGTCCAATGTCTGAGTAGCAGCCGAGGCTTTATCTTGGGCCCCTTTTCTTTTCCATCTATACAATTTCACTTGGTGATTTCATTCTCTCAAACGGATTCAATGATCATTTCTTGCAGATGATTTGTCCCATTCTAACCTCTCCCCAGTCTTGCATCTCCAGTCGCCTACTGGATATCTCAAACTGGATGTGTAGTAGACATCTTGTACTCAACATGTTCAGAACAGAACTCATGATCTTTCAGCCTAAGCCCTCCCTCTCCCCCCTTCTCTGTTACTGTCCAGGGCACCAGCCTCTCTCAGTCCCCAAGGCTCCCAACCAAGAAGCCACTGTCTGTCTCACCTCCTCTGTC
Source organism: Myrmecobius fasciatus (assembly GCA_023553655.1). NCBI lineage: Eukaryota > Metazoa > Chordata > Mammalia > Dasyuromorphia > Myrmecobiidae > Myrmecobius > Myrmecobius fasciatus. The sequence continues at coordinate 22,468 of JAJPUD010000994.1, read as the reverse complement.
CGATACAGTGCCAAGGTCTTCTCTCCCCTGACACTGCTCTACCCTGGTGTAGACCCTCATCACCCACTATTGCAATAGTTTCTGGTGCATCTGAGTCTCTGAGTCTCTTCCTGCTTTAATTCTTCTTTCATTCAGCCAACAAAGGGATTTTGCAGAAGAGTGGGTCTGAGCTATCCAGCAACTCTGGTCATTCCCTATAACGTTTAAAATTAAAGTCAAAGCCCTCCGTTTGCCTCTTAAAGCCCTTTATAACCTGGCCCCTTTTCTTGGCTCCTTATATCTCCCTCCCTTCTGTGTATGATCTGACCTGCCGCATATAGCTTTTTCCTGATTCTGTTCCCATTCCTGCTGGTGCTGCCTCCTGCAGAAGTCAGTTCAGGACTGTGATGTTAGAGTCTCAGGTGACTTTATCTTTCTTGGGGAAAAGTTATAAAAGATATTTGCAGATCTTTTCCTTCATCATTTGCTGTCATCCAGATACATCCATAAATATGCTTGTGATGATTTTGCTTAGTGGAATCTATTGCCCAATTTTCCTTAAACTGGCTTTATCTTCCCTTGCCTTTCTATTTTATTCAATGATTCTGCTCATATTCTCTCGCCTCTCAATAACTATAGCAATTTAGTGTTTGATAAACCCAAAGACCCCAGCTTCTGGGTTCATGATCTGGATATAAAGAGTTTACCTCTCAGACCTGTGGAGATGGAATAAATTTATGTCCAAAGAAGAACTGGAACTCTTAATTGAAAACCAGATAGATAACTTTGACTATATTAAGTTAAAAAGTTTTTGTACAAACAAAACCAATGGAGTCAAGATTAGGAGGGAAGCATCAAATTGGGAAATCAACTTTACATTTAGGGGTTCTGATAAAGGCCTCATTTCTAAAATATATAGAGAATTGTCTCATATTTATAAGAATTCAAGCCACTCTTCAATAGATAAGTGGTCTAAATCATGAACCCATTTAGATCTTATCTTGGTGTGCGGTGTTAGGTGTGGGTCCAGCCTTAATTTCTTCCACACTAGTTTCCAATTTTCCCAGCAGTTTTTGCCAAATAGTGAGTACTTATCCCAAAAGCTGGGGTCTTTGGGTTTATCAAACACTAGATTGCTAACATTATTACCTAGCTTGTCCTGATATCCTATCCTATGCCACTGATCGCCTGCTCTATTTCTCAGCCAGTACCAAATGGTTTTGATGACCGCTGCTTTATAATATAGTTTTAGATCTGGTACAGCAAGGCCACCTTCATCTGCCTTTTTTTTCATTAATCCCCTTGAAATCCTTGACCTTTTGTTCTTCCAAATGAACTTTGCTGCTATTTTTTCTAGATCTGTAAAATAATTTCTTGGGAGTTGGATTGGTATGGCACTAAATAAGTCAATTAATTTGGGTAGTATTGTCATTTTTATTATATTCGCTCGGCCTACCCATGATTAATATTTTTCCAATTGATTAGGTCTGATTTTATTTGTGTGGAAAGTGTTTTGTAATTTAGTTCGTATAGTTCCTGACTTTTCCTTGGCAGATAGATTCCCAAATATTTTATCCTATCCTCCGTTATTTGGAATGGAATTTCTTTTTGTATCTCTTGCTGCTGAACTTTGTTGGTAATATATAAAAATGCTGATGATTTAATTGTCCAACACACATTACTTATGCCTACATAGACCCTGTTATTTCAAATGCATCATGGGGCATTTTTATGCAAAAAACCCTGACATGTAAAAAGGGAAGGAAGGAAAATGAAACATAACTTTGATAGGTGCTACCTGGAATAATCCCCTGGCATCTCTCCCCTGACTCAACGAGACCTTGGATAGCATTTCCTCCTGAAAAGCTGTGCTGGATTACCCCTGCTGTATACCCCACTATTCTGGGAGTGAGGGATATGCCCAAATGACCCTCTTCCCCACTTCCATCCTAGAAATGCTATTGAGGGACCCAGCTGGCTGCATGGACTCCCCTTCCAAAGTCTGGCTCTAGCAATAAATATGGCAGTCGCTGTTCTACAGAATGCTGACATGTAGCCAAGTATACGGGGACCAAAGGTCGGGCTCTCCCTGCTTCTCATCCTCCAAATAGCCGCCAACATAATTCTCTTAAAGCCTATCTGGGGAGGGAATAAGCATTTATTAAGCACTTCTGGTGTACTAGCCATACTGACCAACCAGCGTTTGTTAAGCCATTCTTGGTCTCCCACCTTCCTCCCTTAAGTGCAAGCTGTCTCTGTGTCTGAGCTTGCCTCCCTCACCACCACATCTTGGCTCCCTTGTCTGGACTGGCTCTCTGGAGGGTCTCGGACCAGCCCAAGTCCTTGATCCTAGGAGAGGAGTGAAGAGGCGGGACTCCCATGGATGGTCAAACAGGGAGTCCATTTATTCCAAATACATATCCTGACACCTTACCTCACCACAGCACACTGGCACTATGTGCAGGACCACACGGACAGCTTGCTGTTGTGTGCACATGACTCTTTGCCCCTCAGTTTCCCTCTGCTTTTATTACAATACAAGCTGACTTCTCAGGAAGGCCGAGAGCCCTCAGGGGAGATGGGGAACCAAACCAGACACTGTCCTCAGACTAAAGGGTCCCAAGGCTTCCCACTCTCTGTGGCCCTCTACATCCTTCACCACCTCCTCATCTACTTCCCCGGCACAATGTGCCCTCCTAAGGGCAAGGATTCTTCGCTCCATTGCTGGTACAGCTTCTGAGCTGAGTCTGGTCCACTCTGGCCCCGGTCTAGTCTTCCACCATCACTGACTATTATTCCCTTGCAGCCTGGGATGCCTTCCCCTCCAGCTGCCTTGCCCAGTCCCTCGCTTTCTCCAAGCCTTCTCTCCCACAAGAAGCTTTGACCCCTCTCCCATCTGCCGGTGTCCCTCTCCCCAACCCCTTTGTCCAACCCTGGTTGAAGTAGCTGGCAGAGTAAAGGAAGGGGCTTAATCCATGCTGACTGAGTGAGGGTGAGGGGAGCATCCCAGCTTCTCTCTCTGACCGGTGCATACTTATGGCAGATGAGCCAGTCTCTCCCTGCTCTTGGGAAGATTTGTATCAACTGATGCAGTCTAATAGGCAGGGACACAGGTGAGAAACCCCCTGCAGCAAGCTCTGAGGGAGCCCGGCAGCTCAGCCCCTCCTGATGAGCCCCAGAGCAGCATTCACAGTGTCAAGCTGCCACATCACGGAGACCCCCAGACCTTTTTCAGAAGAATTGCTTCCTAGCCTTGCCTCTTCCATCTCATACTTAAGAAGCTGATTTTGGTGTGGAAGCATTGGCCACTGGGGAAGCAGAAAAGACTGATGAGAAGGTAGAAATTGAACTGAGTCAGGGGGGAAATTGGGGCTTCTAAGGAGGAACTAAAATCCAATTGGAGAGGATACTCAATGGCTGAGTCCTTTCAGGTCCCGGGGCGGGGGGCTGTTTTCCTCTAGTATCTTTCCCTTACTCCAAATCAAACCTGGGTTGTCATCAAAGTAAATAAAATGTTTACGAGCCCAGAAATGATGGCGATTTGCAAGGAAAGGCCAGTCGGGATCTTTGGCTGTTTCAAAACTGAGTGGAAATAAAGCTTGCTTTCCGGCTAATCGTCTCTTTTGTGCTGATGGCTGCTTCCACACCTCAGTATTAGCAAGCATCTACTATGTGCAAGGAACCATGTCAGAACCAACTGAAACAAGGAGTGTGAGGTACTTGGCAAACCTCGAGGCACCATCATTAGGATCACTAAATATTGGGTTATAGAGACTCAGGGAAAAGCCGCTCCTGTTCTCCCCAATGAAGGGATGTCATATGTAAACAGATAGGAATCTGCATATTAATGCACAAATTATTGAGCTCTTCTTTTCATTTACCGCTAGTTTTGAATATACCCTTTTCCCCTCTCCTGCCCCGTGAACAATCCTTTCATACCCATTAATTTGAGATCCTTTTAACACTGTAATTGGAAGAGGACAAGAACGCTAAGCTATTTCTTATTTCTTTTTTTGGGGGGGGGACTTGACTTTTCGCCAAGATCTTCTGTTCATAAGCCTTCGAATAAGCCCAGATCTTCAATCTGCCGCCATCTCCCACTAATTGCTTGCAAGTCCCTGAAGTCTGACGTTTCCGGGCCCATCCGTGGGCACGAAGCCCGCGGGACCGATGCATTAAAAACCGAAAACCCGATGGGGAAAATGCTCTCCTTTTGCTGCCGGAATGGTAATAGATGTGGAGAGGAAATGGAGCATAATGGAAGGTGGAAGTTAAAGCCGCCCCTTCCCTGGAGCTGCCCGACAAGGTTAGGGAATCCAAAGGCTCCGGGATGTCGAGTAGGAACAGAAAGCCCTCTTTCCTCCCTCTCCCTCCATCTCCAAGACAGCGGACATTCAGCGAGAGTGTCTGCAATAAAACCCAGACTCTCGCCTTTATTGATCGGCCTGGGAGGGATGGCAAGGAAGGGGATGGAGAGAAAAGGGAGGCCCGGGCCCAGGAATGACTGGCAAAGGGATGGCTCCCCACTCGTGATTGCCCACAGTTGGGCTGGACAGCTGATGGGAAATGAAGTGGGATGGGTTTCAGTGAACTGACCCGCCAGACCCTGGGCTGAATAATGCGGCACCCAGCCTGAGCATCACCCATCTTTGGGGAGCTCAAGCCTGGATGGTGGGCCAGCAAAGTCTGCCCTCTGGCACAAATCCTTTCACTCACAGAAGTGAGGAGCCCCTCCATAGCCAGTAATGAAATTGTCCCAAGAGAGGGATGGGGGGTCAGGACTGAAGGCCTAAGGCATGTCGGGCTTTGAATGGTGCCCTTTGGCATTAGGGCTTTCTCATCAGGGCAGGAGAATGGGTCTTAATGCAGTGACAACCCAGAGAAAGATGGGAGCCCCAGAGCACTGTGGGCAGGGGGAAGAATCAGGAGCCAGACAGCTGACCCAGAACAACAATGGCAGGTGGGTGCGAATGCTGGAAACCTTTGGGAGGAGGGAGCTGAGCCCCTTCTCAGCTCATCAGAGGAGTGGATTGCTGCTGCTGAACCTCCCTGTCCTCCTTGCTCTGAGAGCATCCGTTGTAACTGTCGGTGCAGCTCTAGGGGGTATCGATGTACTCTGGAGGATGTAGACACAGCTCTGGGATGAATCAGATAGCTGCACATAGAAATGGACCACAAAATTACAGAGACAGACACACCATTCACACACACACCTGGATGATATAAATATAGAGGCAGACACAGTGATGGAAATATAGATAATGTGGGTACAGATAGAACGAAAGCCAGCCAATAAATATTTATCAAGCACCTGCTGCATGCCGGGGATGGGCAGCTGGATGACCCTGTGCTTAGTTGCTGGCCTGGGGCCAGGAAGACTCAAGTTCAAAAATGGCCTTGGACACTACTAGTTGTGTGACCTGGGCAAGTGATTTCCCCACCTTTGGCCTTGATTCACTGAAGAAGGAAATGGGGAGGCAGTCCAAGAAAACCCCATGGACAGTCCTGGAGTGCTGCAGTCCGTGGTGTCACAAAGAATGGACCGAACAACAATAATAACACACATCAGGCTCTGTGCCCATAATAGAGACAAAAGGCTGCCCATAAGGAGCTTACAATCTAGTCGGGAGAAACCATACAGAGAAGTATCTAAAAAAGCAAGTTACTTAAAGGATTACCAGGGGAGAATGAACAGAGGGAAGACACTGGAGGTAAGGAGGCTGGGAAAAGCCTCCTGGAGAAGATAAGGTTTTAGTTGGACCTTAAAGGAAGCCAGGAAAGCCGGCAGGCAGAACTGAGGAGGGAGAGCTTTCCCAGAATAGGGGCAGTCACAGAGAATGTCCAGAGGTGGGCAGTCTTGTTCATGGCTGGAGGCCGGCAAAGAGAACTTGTTGGGGAGTAGAGTAAGAAGCCTGGAAAAGCAGGGGGAACTAGATCATAAAAGGCTTTGAATGCCAAACAACTTTTTGTAGTTGCTCTTGGAGACAACATTGAGGTTATTGAGTAGGGGGTGACAAGATGGGACAAGTACATTAGAAAAAGCACTTTAGTTGTTGAATGGAAGGTGGACTGAATCAGGGACAGACTTGAAGTGAGCAAGATTCAACCTCCTCCCCAACCCCAGCAGCTATTGCATAGTTCAGGTATGAGGTGATGAAGTCCTGCATCTGGGTGGGGGCAATGTCAAAGAGAGGAGGGAGTATAAAATCATTGCAGAGTAAAATCAACACATGCTGCCACTATATTGAATTTGGGGAGGGGGGGAGAAGTCTCAGATGACTCCCGGATTCGGATGGTGGTAATAGGGAAGGCAGAAAGTGGGAGAGTTTAGAGGGAAAGATAATGAGTTAGATAAGGAAAAAGATAATGTTTAGCTTAAGATATTTATGAGAACCCAGTTGCTTATATTTAATAAAAGCTTTTAAAATAGATATTGCCATACCACATACTCATAGTCTCCAAACTCTGTAAAATGAATAGTTTTCAAAATTTAGACACTGAGCAGAGAGCTAAAAACTATGGGGAACATGGTGAGGTCCCTGTTATCTGCCTTGTCCTGGCTGCTACTGGAGTTGTACAGAGGATGCTTTTAATGAGCTTATATTCTAATACTTTTATTAATTAGCAAAGGAAAACATTTCATCCACCTTTGCAAAAATGCACAAAAGATGCAATAAAAAGAAATAATGAGAACACTGTGACCTGTCTCAGGATTAGCTCCTTCTGAACTCCAACAGACTGGACTAGAAAAATGAAATACTATTACTCTCATTAGGATTAGAATTAGGATTATTACTTCTACAACTACTAATCATCACAATAGTTAATAGAAACTGGCATTTAAACTCATTGTAGCTTTACAACTTTGTAAAATAGTTACTATTTTTATTCCCATTTTACAGAATAATAAACCAGAGTAAATAGAGATGAAGTCACTTAGCTAGACAACCACAGCTACTCAGAGTCTGAGGTTGGATTTCAACTCCGGTTTTCCTGCCTTCCCGTCCAAGCTCTATCCATTGCACCACCAATTTCCTACTACGATTATTACCGCTATTACCAATTTCAATCATCCCTCTCCCCACCCCAAGCCTAATCCCCCTTACATACTGTGTGGGAGAGTGGAACTCCAGGGGGGCTGGGATGCAACCAGGATTTTGTGTGCCTTGAGACCATTATGATAGTTGGGAACAGTTTGACATGGCCTTGAAATTCTAGTTAATTGAAGCCTGAGCCCCTCCTACTACAGTCAGTGATATAATGAAGGAAATGAAGATGATGATGGTGATTATGAAGATGAAGATGATGAAGATGGCAGTGGTGATGATGATGCAGATGATGATAATGGTGATAAAGATGATGATGGTGTTGAAAATAATGATTAACATTCACTTGTCACTTTATAATTCACAAAAAGCTTTTATGAAGGTTCCCTCCCCATCACTGAGAACAGGTCCTGACTCAGAATGTTCTTATCCAAATGAGCTGACTGCAAAATAAATTAATGTTGATCTCCCATCAGTGATTGGTTCTGCTCGGTTAACTGATCAGCTCAGAACCAATCTCAGGAGCACTTAACTCTTCTCTGTCTGCCTTGATGTTCGCAGATGCTCTTTGACAGAGAGGAGAAAAGGTACTTTGCCTTCCTGAGGATGCAGGAGTATTCAAGATGGCAGCCCTGGGGACAACAGGGACGCCACTGAAAGGGAAATGGAAACATGCTAGCAGCTACAGGACAAAGGATGGGTTCTCTGCTCTTTCTCCCACTCTGTGATGCTCTTACCTGCTTCTCTGTTTGTGACAGGTAAGGCTCCCCTAGTAATCACTCCAAGTTGGGAACCCTGGCCGTGATTGTCTGACAACCATTATCTTAGCCACCATTGCATCTCAGCCTCTTAGGAACTGTGTGAGACAGGAAGCACAAGTGTTATTTCCCCATTTTATAGGTGGAGAAATTGAGGGTCATCAGATTAAAAACTCATCTATGACTGCAGAGTCCGTGGAGGGGAGAGTTTGAAGGAGATCAGATCCAACTCTGTCTTTTCTTTTTTTTTTCCCCAACCCTGTCTTTTCACAGAAGGGGACACTGAGGCTTGAAAAGTGAAAGAATTGTCCAAGGTCACATAGTACTCAGAATTTGAACCTGGGGCCTCTTTCCCCTTCTCAGGCAGCAGCATGGCAGTGTCTTTCTCACTGCACTATGCAAGCCGGCTGGTCTTGTTCTGGAGGAGACTGATGTTTCCTGTTTGCTCAGAACTTGTCTCTTTTCCCGATTTTGCTTTCACTATGGAGCCAGCTCCTGCCGCCGGGAGTTAGCTTCTGGAATTAATTTGGGAAGCGCAGAACTCAGGGAGAAAGACTCGCCGGCCGGTACAATCGGGGCCATGACGGCTCTGATGTTTGCTCTCATCACCTTGTTTTGAGTTTTGCAGAACCGGTTTTAGTGCCGTTACAGGACTAGGCCTGAGCCTGAGGTTAATAATAATAATACCCAGCATTTAGAGGCTCCTGGGCCCATGGCAGGCACTGTGCTGACCAGTCCCATTTGAGCCTCACAACAACTTCAGCAAGTTGTATAGAAACTATCCCCTCGCTCATGGCCGCAGTAGTGTCGCTCGTCTGAGGTCGGAATGGCCGTCACCTTCTTTTCCTGCAATTTCTGATCTTAGCAATGACGCCAAAGGCTGAGATGGAGGTGATCAATGCGCAAAGACTCAGGCGCAAGGGCTGGCGCTCACCAGTGATCTCTCCTCTCAATCCCTGCTCTATCAAGTTGTGATTGTGGCGCCAGGTAAGACTTTGGCAAGAGCCAAATCCTTCTCCCACAAGATGAATCAAGAGCCTGGGAGGGCTTGGATCGCAAGACTTCGCCAGACCAGGCGAACAAGCAGCAGCGTCCCTTCCCCGTAGTTTCCGTGACTTTTCTCTATCACAGCTGCAGCCCCTCGTTTAGTTTGTTAACAGAATGTCCTCCTGCGCTTAGTATGGGGTTTGGCTTTCCTCTCGCACCTCTCTGACAGGGATGAGGGCGGAGATGGTTAGGAGGAAAATCCGTTGCCAACCTTTACGTCTGATATAAAGATGTCAGGTCCTCTTATTACTTAACTTCCCTGGAGTCTTCTTCTTGAGCCAAAAAAGAAAGAGAAGTTTTATTTACAGAGCTACATTTCCATATCAACAGTGGAGAAAACCAGTAGTGATGGTTTTGGAGGCAGGAAGATGCATCCAAATTCTGCTTCAGATACTTAATATCTGGTTGAACTTGAGCAAGTCACTTCTGTGGCCATCGCCTCCCTCATCTGGAAAATGGGCATGATAATAATTATCTACCATTCAGGATTGAGAAGAGGATCAAGTGTACTCATTTTTATAAAGCACTTTGCAAGTTGTAGAGTACTACATATATGTCTCTTTCCCCTCTTCCTCCTCCTCTTTTTTTCCTCTTCCTTCTCTTTTTCCTTTTCTTCCTCTTCCTCCTCTTTTTCCTTTTCTTCCTCTTCCTCCTCCTTTTCCTTTTCTTCCTCTTCCTCCTCCTTTTCCTTTTCTTCCTCTTCCTCCTCCTTTTCCTTTTCTTCCTCTTCCTCCTCCTTTTCTTTTTCTTCCTCTTCCTCCTCCTCCTCCTTCTGTTGGAATAGATTTGAGAACTTAGGGTGCTAATATTTCCCTTTTCCCCCCTTGAAAGACCTTGTGCAGAAAGATTTTGTGCATCTAAGTCTAATAAATGCTTGTCAGGTGATTGACCCAAGAACACTCTGAATGCTTATCTTGAAGTTTTGGAGCTGCCACAGCCATTTGTTTCTTTTCTTTGAGTTCTTTCAGAGCAGTAAATGGGGAGAGTGAATGGAAATTTGTCCCCAGGCACAGAATGGTGGAGGGAGCTGTCCACACTCATATTCCTTAGAAACAATGGTACCTGCTTCGCCAGAGTAATTAGTCAAACTAGGAAACTCTCAGGACTTGTTTCATCTCCTCAGCGGCTGCATCCCCTCACCGAGCCAATTTCTGGCCCAGCTGGTGCTGCTTTCTTCCAAGAACTGGTTTCCCCCACACCACCTTTCTGCTATTGAGGCATCCCCTTACATTTGAATCACAAGGTCTTTCCTCTTATTTAGTCAATCAATCAACCAATAAACATTTAACAAGTGCCTACTGTGTTCTAGGTACTGTGCCAAGTGCTGGGGACACACAAAGAGGCAAAAGACAGTTCCTGCCTTTAAGGAACTTGCAGTCTAAGCCCTGACAGGCTTTTCTTCCCAAGGTATAGGACTTCTTCTCAATCCCAATTAAATCTGTCTTAAAATGTGATTGCATTTCATACTATTTTAGCGAGGATGACAGGTTTTTCCTTTGTTTGTTTACATTTGATTTTGTTTTACTTTCTTTCCCTGGAAACCAGAATGGCAATCTAAGGCTCTGAGTTCTGCAAGGTCTTCCTCGCTGGCAGTGTTTGGCGTCAGCTTATCCATTATCCAAACGATTCCCAAACGTTTCTCTATCCCCCCTTCCCCCTTCCCTTAGTTTGCCTTGCTATGTCCTTGTAAATAAGGTCACACAGAAACCAGTACACGTGTTCTAAAGGTCTGTATACAACACACCTGAGCAAATCTAAGGAAGTCAAGGCAAATGAAGGCTCAGCTTGATCCCTACGTTGGCGGAAGGCAGGACGTGTCATGAAAAAGAGATCAGATTTGCAATGAGGGGAACCAGTTTCAGCTCCTGGCTTTCTCACAGATTTGCTCCGATAGCTCCTTAAGCAAATTGTTTTTCTTTTCTTAGGCTCAAGTTTTCTTAATCACAAAATGAAGGAGTCCAACTCTATGATGTTACGGCCGACTTTCTATGCTATCGTACCAGTGTCCTGAATGATCTGCTAAGTCCTGTTTTTGCAACTCTCCCCCACTACTTCCCAAAGTGCTTCCCACAGGTAAGAGCTGCCCCATATTCAAGGGTTTGCATTTCTAGAAATCATAGCTCATGAGCCCCCATTGAGATAGTTTGCCTTTACCTATTAGCCAAAGTCACAATCAGTCTAAAGCAATGAAATACCATTAGAAGAAAAGCAGCATTAAAACGTGTTCCAAGGAAGCTTGGGTATTCTCTTCCCAGGTATCATTATCAGGCAGGAGAAGAAACAGATGTGGCTTTGGATGGCTATAAAAGGGGATACACACAGGTAGGGAACAGGGATGGGCCAGGTTTATGGACTGAGAAGCACATGGGAATAATTGTAATTTTGGCCAGCATGTATGTCGTGCTTTAAGGTTTACAAAGGATTTTACAAAGATTATCTTACTTTATCCTTACAACACCCATGGGGGAGGTACTATTATTCTCTTCATTTTACAGGTGTAGAAAATGAGACAGATGAAGGTTAAGTGATCTACCCAGATTCACACAGCCAGTAAATATTTGGGGCGCATTTTTAGGCACATCCATATATGGACAGGAAATATCGACCTCTGCGGGGATGTGGATTTCTTCTAGTGGATTCTCTTCTTAAAAGCCCTTTTTCCTACTAGTTTTGCGTGCCATTTTCTCCTTGCCTCTGCTGGCTAGATTTCGGTCTGCTCTGGATACCACTTAGCCAGGAGGAGAATCTCACCCAGAAGCTCCTCTCCCACTGGGCAGGCTCTTGGAGATGTTACTTGCTAGACAGTCCATCAGTGGGCATGTTGTTTTTGCTGGATCTTGCTCCAATAGACCCATTGCTCAAATGGGCTGATAACTATCTGCTGCCCCAGTCAGGGACCGTGTTCTTTCAGCTTACATAAAACTGACTGGCTTTTTCCAGCTCTTTTAGCCAAGTTAGAAACTGGGACCAGCAAGAAGCCTCTCTTCAGGTTTGTTTGCCTGGTTCACTCAGTTCTGGTTTGTCTCCCTAGCAGGAGATCCTTATGACAGATGGGAAGATCTTTACAACAAACAGCAGAGTCCCCCCAGATTTCTAGGGTCCTCAGGCTTAGGCTTTCTTTTGAATTTATTTGGGTCCGAGATGTTGCTAGTTCATAGTGAGTCTTCCCTCTCCCTCCAAATCTTTATTTCTGAAGGCTAGACTTCACTCCCAGCTCAACACATTTTTTTGGCCTGTCTTCCCCAGTCTTCTCTGGACTTCCCACCTCACCTGCAGCCTTGTCCCTGAATAGGTAGCTCCCCCTATTTCATACTCTCTAGTCTTGTTTTTCCTTTCTCTATTAGAATTTGAGAGTAGGGACCATCTTGTTTTTTCACCCTTATGTTCCCAGTGTTAAGACACAGTATCTGGCACAACCTAAGTATGGCTAATAAATAATAAATCCCTTGAAGTGTATGCATGTATTTTAATTTTCACTATTCAAAGTTCAGATTATGCAAAAATATGGTAATGAGTTTTAATCCAATGGAAATATAGAGTGCAAATTTGAATAATACAACCTCTTCTAGGGATTCATTATTTGCACTTATCAGCACCTAGATGTGCTTAATAAATCCTCTAGCTATCTATTCATCTATCCATCAATTATCTAGCCATCCATCCACCTGTCTATCCATCTATCTATCCATCCATCCATCCATCCATCCATCTGTCTATCTATACACTCAAGAAACTAGGCAATGATTATCTGCTCAGCAATGACTAAACATTTCTGGGATTCAAGCTCCCCAGTGTTTGAACCCTAGTCCCATATGGTTGGGGGGAGAAAAGACCCAAGGATGAGCTAAGTCCAAGGGTCAAGGTTATTCTCTGCTATCTGCCTACAACATTACTGGCTTTCTAGTTGGGTGACTCAGCCAGAAGAGCATTTGCAGCTTGCAGCACGGAGCCCTTTGCAATCTCTGATATTCTCGATTTTATCCAGCTAGGGAACACAGTGAAGGAGACAACTCCGGGGGGTTAAAACTGTGTCTGACTCTTCCTCGGCAGCCACCTTTGGGCCTCTGTCCCAGTTTGAGCACATATGATGAGGGGGTAGATATTGGGAGGGATTAGGGAGTTCAAAAGAGAATTTTTTCTCATGTTGCCAGCCCTTCCCAGGTGGCAAGCGACTCCCCTGGAGTGAGCACTTACAAGAACTCATTAATTTTGGGGGACTTCTGAGTGCCACTCTAACAGACTCCAGCACAGTAATAATCCTTCAAAAGGGCCTACCTTACTCCCAGGGAACAGTAATTTGCCCGGGCTAGAGATGTGGCTCATTTTTTCTGACTGTCTCTCAGGAGCCTGCAGAAATGACCTCGGTCTTCCTCTCAGACTGATGGAAGGTTATAATCCCAGTTCAAACAACAAGGGATAAAGGGAATTGTAGTTTACCTGGGCTTTGAATGTCCTGGGGATCACTTTGGAAATGCAAAAGAGACAAGTCAACTTTCCTTTCAAGAATCATTTTTAGAAGAGCTGCCGAATTAAGAGCCCATTTTCTCCAGGGGTTGTGCTTGTCTCTTTAATATCTCTAAGAATGTCTGTTCCCAAGCCAATTAGAGGCTCTGTCTTTAGCGGCTTTAATTAGAGAGATTCCTGGGGTTTGGACCAGAATGTGTTCCCAGGAGCCTGGAGGGAGGTTCAGCTCATAGCCCTGACTCAGCCTTTTTTGTTTCTTAAGGTAGAGGTGCTGAATCTCACACCCAGGAAGATGCTGTTAGAGGAGAACTGGGGACTCTTTCATCTGGGCTGGAAATGGGGTTGGGAGGAAGACCATGTTTGAGATGCTGACCTTCGAGGATCCTAGCATCTGGGGAAGGATGTGGCTGGTATCTTAGAAGAGATAGGAAGTTGTCCTTTATTATAAATTGCACATTCATAAGACACCAAAAGTGTTGGAATAAACCCTTACATCCTAGAAACAGCAATATGAAATGATAGATATAAAATCTGGCTTTCTTTGGTTGGAAAATATATCAGTTCTTCAGGCAAATGGCCTTGGAAATGGCAGAGAGTATATGGAGGATTGCTGTGGGTTCCAGTGTTGCCTCGGACATGGACCGTGGGACCTTCCTGCAAGTCAGTTATCTTCTGAATGTGCCGGGCAACTGCTTGAGATCACACAGCACAGAAGGGTTGTTGATTTGCACTGATACGTGGATTAAATAACAAGCCTGGTTTAACAAAGATGGAGTCCAACTAGTCTCTTGTTCTTTGCCACAAATCAGAAGAAGAAAATGAATCTAGCAGATAGGATGGGACCACGATCACTCTCAAAGAATGGATCTTCGGCAAAAAATGGAAACTGGCAAATGATCCTAAGAAAACTAACTTTTGACATCTTTGAACACTCCTTCCTTTTGGATACTCTCTCTTCTACAAGTGCTGTACTCCCTCCTGGTTCTCCTTCCTCCCCCAAGACTCTTTCTTGGTATCCTTGGCTGGACCTCCATTGATATCCCACTGAGCGTAAATCCCAAGGTTCTTCTCTTCTTTCTTTATACCTTCTTCCTCAATGAAATCCTCAGCTACTCTGAGTTTAATTTTTATTATTTCCAGTCTAATAACTCAAAAGACTGTCTAATCATAGTCTTGCTCCTGCGTTCTAGTCCCATATCACTAACTGCCAAATGGGCATCAACTCAATTAAATTCAGCAAGCATTTAGACACTTACTCTGGGAAGAACATCTTAATGCCATTCAAGCATCTCTAATGCATGTCCAAAACATAAGGCTTCATCTTTCCCTCTCCTCCTCCTCTTCCTCCAAGTTTCTTTATTTCTGTTGAGTACCGCCATCCTTCTAGTTCCCCAGCATTGCATCTTAGTGCCATCCTTTCCTTTCCCTTATCATTATATCCATCCACCCGATTGCCATTTCTTATCAAATCACCCTCCACATTTCTCACTTTGGTTCCCTTCTCCACTCAAATAGTTTAAGCCCCCATCATCCCTTGATTGGATAAACAGAACTGACCTCACTGGCCTCCCAGCTTCTGGTCTTTGGCCTCTCTAATCCATCTTTCCCAAAAGGTCACATTAATCTGGGAGGCTGATCATGTTACTCATCTGCCCAAGAAACCATTTTTCACTCAAGGATAAAATGTTTGGCTTCTATAGGCTTTTCCACTCTGACACCAGCTGACCTGTCCAGATTTACTTTATCTTTTTCTACCAAGGTGAGTGAAAATATATAATAAAAATGGAATTTCAGGGGGCTTAACCCCAACATCTAATCACGACATCTGCCATCCTTTCTTTGTGCATAATTAATTGTTTAATGGCCTTTGGATAATAAGCTCCAGTCTACAGCAAGATGATTTCAGAGAGGCCTGGAGAGACTTACATGAACTGATGCTGAGTGAAATGAGCAGAACCAGGAGATCATTATACACAGCAACAACAGTACTATATGACGATTAATTCTGATGGACATGGCTCTCTTCAACAATGAAATGTTTCAAACCACCTCCAATTGTTCACTGAAGAAAGCCATATACACCCAGAGAGAGGGATGCAAAATGTGGAGCACAACATAGCATTCTCATACTCCTTGATTGATGTTTGCTTACATTGTGTTTCCTTTATCTGATATATCGTTTGTGTAGACAAGATTTTTCTTGCACAACAATGATAAGTTTGGAAATATGTATACATATATTCGATTTGCCAATATTTTAACATAATTAACATGTAGTGGATATCCTGCCATGTAGGGGAGGGGTGGGGAGTTGGGGGAAAAATTTGTAATGGAAAGCTATGTAAGGGTTATTGTTGAAGAATTACCCACACATATGTTATGCAAATAAAATTAAAAAAAAATAAGCTCCGGTCTACCTCCATTAAGTAAACTGCACACAAAGAAGAAATATAAAAGGTGAACTTGTTTGCTTTACATGAAAAAGGAAATTAAAATGTCTGCATCCATGTCTCTGAAAGAATAAAAGCTTTATTTCCTGGAATCAGCCATAATCAAATAGCCTTCCTTGACTTCATCTTTTCAAATAAAGAAATGCTTGAGGATTGCATCAGGCACCATCCCGTGGAGCACAAATGGGAAGAACCAGGACTCTGCCCCTTACCAGAGTTCTGGGAGGCTCCATGGAAGCTCTAAGGGCTCCCTGGAACTGAGGACTATATTGAAGAAGGAGATTGACCACTCATCCAGGCAGAGCCGGCCCCTCAGTAGGATGGGAGAGCTACAGGAAAGTTGTGTCTCCTTTTTGGGGGGAAAGGGGAAGGGACTAGAGACTCTTCATTGAGACAGACATAGACAATGACTGCCTTCCTCAGACATTCAGTGAAAAAGAGAAGGGGATTTTCCTCTTCCCTTCCAACCCCCCAAAGTGACAGTGACTGCAAGAACGCACATGTCCTCAGGAAGGGTGGGGGCAGGCCCCCCTCCCTGTCTGTCTCTTCTGCTTTCCTTCTTTCTCCACACTCAGGCGGCCAAACAACCCTTCTGAGAGCAGATCTTTCTTGTCCAATACCTCAGGCATCGGAGGGGGTGGAGCTGGCTGTCCAGCAGATTCTGACAATTCTTGGAGATCCCCGGAGGGTGCTGCAGCTGAAAGGGCTGAGAAAACCCAAACCGTGCCCTGGACCGTGGGCAGAACAGATCCAGAGAGGACATAAAGCAGCCTGAGACAGCTGAGCAAAGTTGTCTTTGTTGCCTGAGAGCGCCTGTGAATGGCGGGATGCTGTTTCATTTGTGCTTCAAGGATTTCCTTTGGGTAGAAGAAACAAATAGCTGTCCTATACTCGCCATCTACCACACTGCCTGCTCAGTGCCTCGAGCAGGGACTCTGTTAATAACTTTGGGGAGCCCCTAGACAGAAGCCATAACTGAGCTTTGTTTTAATTTTCCACTGCAGCTCTCCTCTGGAAGGAGTGTGGGAGAAAAGTCTGGCTCTCCTCCATGAAAGGGCAGACTCCCCAAGGACCAGATTTGGTGCTCTTCAGGCCTTTGTCTGAGAGGAGCAGCTAGGAGGCAGAACACTTGGCCTGGAGTCAGGAAGACCTGAGCTAAGATCTAGCATCAGACAGGCACTGCCTTAACTTAAACTCTGCTTGCCTCATTTTCCTCAACTGTACAATACCTGTCTCCCAGAGTAATATTTGCAAAGTGCCTGGCACCCAGTAGGAGCTTCATAAATGTTTGTTTCCCTTCCCTTCCCTATTCCAGGCCATCAGTGACACAAGGGAAAAGGTGGTAGAAAGACTGGGTTTTGAAGACCCACTCAACCAATTAGTTCCAGCAATCCCAGTAGAATCTCTTCCTCCGGCGGAGTCTCTGCAGCCCAAATCAGGAAGCCATGAATGGTTTCTGGGAGCTGGGCGACACTGAGTCTCTAAGGGGCTGGCGCAGTGCTCGGGAAGATGGGAGGCGGGAGTGGCTGTGCTGACCAATGGGCAGTCACCCTTTGCGGACCTGCTGGGAGATGGGCTGAGCTTCTCTGACTGACTGTGAGACGGTCTCAGACAGCAGACTGGCCTTGCCAAAGTCTGGACTCCCGGCAGACGGGCTTTAGAAACGCTTCTGGTGATGTGGATTGGAGGGGTGTGTGTGTGTGTGTGTGTGTGTGTGTGTGTGTGTGT
>JAJPUD010000993.1:430421-518281 GCA_023553655.1 Myrmecobius fasciatus | reverse complement strand
TTTTTTTTTTTTTAAAGAGTGAGACACTCTTATTTCACTAAGGTTGGAAGAAGAGGGTTTACTCATAGGTCCATCCCACAACTGAATGGAATGAGAGATTAGACCTACTGTGCTTCCAACCTGGGCCAATTCATCCCATTTTTAGGCATCTGGGTGGTCCTTCATTACAGGAGACTAGCTATATTAATATACAACTTAATTAACTTACTTAGAAACTTACTAGTGAAAAATCTCAAAACTTATGAAAACAGTTAACACTGAATCATAAAGTACTATGTAGTCTATTTTAGAAATAATTCCAGAAAAAAATATATTTTAAAATTTTTTTCATTAATTTCAAGGAATAAATTTTAAATATATATGGAAAATGTACTATTGTGGCCTGTCTCATTTCCCAAGAACTCATTTTCCACATAAAGCTTCTTACATGGATTTTTTGTGTTCTAAATTTCCCAGCAATTTCCAAATGGATTTTTAAATGGAACTTAAGAAGAAAAACCTGGGTGAAGGAATCAAGATGATAGCATCAGAGATTATGTAGAGTTGGAAGGGAACTTAGAAGTTAACTTCCTTATTTTTCAGATGAGGAAACTGAAACACAGGGAACAGTTAAGTGACTTGCCCAATATCACACAGCAAATAAGTTTCTGCAACAAGATTTGAATTCATATCTTTCTGACTTAACATCTAGTGACTTACCACAGCTAGTACCCTATCTACTTCTGCTGTATCACAAGATGTATAGAACACCTGATAATGAGCAATACCATTCTTAAGACTCTAACAAATCAGCTACGTAAAGACTCAATGAACAACCAACCCCCCCCCCGAAAAAAAACCTCTCTTATTTTATGCACTCACTCACCTTTCCTTCGACCCCTACACCACAATCAGATTCCTGAATCATGCTCACATCATTGCCTCCATCACCTGCAAGCCAAAGAGAAATAAAAGATGGAGATTTGAGGATGGTCAGAAAAAGGGATGCCATTTGGTGATAATAATAGCACCTACCTCACTGAGTTGCTGTAAAGATCCCACAAACTAATATATGAAAAAAAAATTTTATGATACTTAGATTTTTTTTTTCATGTATTAGTTTATGGGATCCTTACAACAACTCAATGAAATAGATACTATTATTATCACCATTTTACCAATGAGGGCTTCCTGACTCAGAGGCCAATCCTCAACTACCTACCTGTCTCTAGTTGTTAATAAGGAATCTCATTCAAAATATGGACCCAATGCTCTTCACCAAATAAAAACATAAACCTGGGAACTACAAAACAGGAATTTGTAAATGTTTTTACTAGGTTGGTTAACCATAAGCACAAACTAAACAAAATTTTTCTTCCTCATAAAGGGAAATATTTAAAGAATAAAACAAAAATTTGAGGGGTGAAAATTTGGATACTGATAAGTACTTGATGCTCAGGCATGAACTTGGTCTATTAGCCAATGAATTGAGGAGATCTGCTAGTCCTCTAAATGATTTGGTATCAAAAAATAAATAAAATAAATGATCTGGCTTCATTAGTATCATCTCACAACCTTGAGCAGTAAAATATTTATAATGATAATAGCAGCACAGGTATCTATTTCTTTACAATTTCTAAAAGCACTTTTTAAAAAATAAACCTTTGAGTAAATAGTACAAGAACTATTATTCCTATTTTACAGATATGGAAACTGAGGCTTCAGAGGTAAGGTGTAGTTCAAATATCACATTAATCATGATGCTCTCTCTGATTTCCTGATTTGCCCCATTCCATCAACACATACCATCTTTCCTCTTCAAACAAACATATCATGTTATTTTAATTTTGTAGCTCTAATATACCTGTTATGGTAAAATGGGTATTATCATTATCTTTGTGGATATCTTATCTCCCTACTAGACTGAGTTCTATGAGGGTAGAAATTGTTTCTTATTTACAATTGTAACTGCCCCAATACCTGGTACAATCCTTTGCACATTGTAAGTATGCAACTGATGTTTGTTGAATATAAAAATAAAGCAAATTACCACCAGACTCATAGCTTAATAGTAGAGCTGAGTTTAAATTTAGTTGTTCCAAATACACCATGCTGCCCCTTTAGATAAAAGGAGATAACTATAGTTGAACCTGAAGACTTAAA
Source organism: Myrmecobius fasciatus (assembly GCA_023553655.1). Taxonomy (NCBI): domain Eukaryota; kingdom Metazoa; phylum Chordata; class Mammalia; order Dasyuromorphia; family Myrmecobiidae; genus Myrmecobius; species Myrmecobius fasciatus. Next base: position 516,139 of record JAJPUD010000993.1, on the reverse strand, counting down.
AATTCCTACCTACTGCACAAGTGAGTTTTCCCGTTCGTTCCTGGAGCAGGCGCACAATCTGGGCTTTCTGGGTGGGGGCACAGCGGCAGCAGACCACTGCCGGACACTGGCAGGCCAGCTCCATGAATTCATACTCATAATATTTCAGACACACCTGAGTTAAGAGAATACACATCAACGTGGATAATGTGTGGTTATCACCTACATGCAGTTCACCACAAAACCAGGACCACTGGTTATACTTCTGTCACTTGGCCCTTGTTAATCCCAAAGATTCCTGAACCTACCTCTAGAGAGTCACCAGAGATGACCAGGGCACAGTCATGTTTCCTGCGGAATGCATTCAACTCCAAATGTGCTTCTCCCCGATTAGTCACCTAAAAATGAATGAAGAAGGGGGAAGAACAATGCTTCAGAGAAGTGGCTGATAAAAACATTTTATCCAAAAATACTTAATGCTTGGGCACAGTAACTACACCAACATTCCTCATTCTAATCATTCCTACAAAGCCAGGCCTAATTTTCTCTTTATTTTTCCTTATTTTTTTTTAAAAGGGAGAAGGTTCTAAATAAAATCCTCTGTGCAAAATGAGCCAAGATCCATTTTCTTACAGGTTCCAGTTACTCCAAATCCTAAAAGAAAATAAGAGGAGGCAGAATAGTGTCATGGACAGAGAATTAACTGGTGTTGGAGTCTTAAAGACCTGGTTTTGAATTCCAAATTCCTTACTTATGAGCTGTGGGATCCTTGGCAAGTCATAGCCAGTTCTCCAGGCCTTCATTTCCTCAGGAGAAAAATGGGAATGATAAAATCCCAATTATGTACCTCACAGGATTATTGTGAGGATCACATGAAGAAATTTATGCAAAATGCCTTGTAAATATGAAAATGTTATGTAAATATGGGCTATCAATAGAATCCAATCCAGCAAGGCATTGTGCTAGATACTGGAGAATAAAAGAAATTTAAAAGAAAAAATGGAGAAAGAGGAAAAAGAAGAGGAGGAGGAGGAGAAGGAAAAGGAGGGAAAAGAGGAGGAAGAGGAAGAGGAAGAGGAGAGGAGGAGGAGAAAGAGGAAGAGGAGAAAGGAAGAAGAAAAGGAAAAGGAGGAAGACAAAGAGGAGGAGGAAGAGAAAGAAAAAGGAGGAGGAGCAAAAAGGCAGCACCTACCCTCAGGGAGCTTACATTCTCCTAGAATGATGAGAATGCATATAATAATAGGTGTTTATAGCCATGATAATTTGATGAAGAAGAAGGCACTAAAAAGTAAGGGGTCAGGAAAGGCTTCTTATATACAGCATAATGCTCTATTTCACTAATTGTTAAAAAGCTTCTCTTCCTTAGATGACAGATGATTCAGAGTACTTTTACACATAAGAGTATCTGGTCCCAAAAGGATGATTTAGTCCTGCTGTAATACAGGAAAACATTTAGAGCAACTAGGACTTTGGCTCTGATTCAATTAAGGAGGATTTACAAATTCCTGCTCAAGTACAAATTTGCTTTTTTCTGCCTTTTTCAAAGCCAAGTTCTTAGCACTAAAAAAGTGTAAAAAGTATCTCCAAGACATTTACAGCAAATAGAAGAAACTTCAATGGGTCTCTAGAAGGGCAGAGGAGCCACATCTGTGATTTCATCAGTGTGAAGAAATCCCTGATAAAATGCTTCTGCTGATATGGAATGCCAACTTACTTAGTCATGAGAGAATTACTTGGGACTCTACAAGAAGTTATGTAATTTGCCCCTAGTCACACAGGGCAAATATGGATCAGAAATAGATCTGAAAGTTGGATTTTCTTTTTTCTTCTTCATTTTTTTTTAATTTCAGGGGGTTTTATTTAAATTTTTATTTATTTATTTTATTAAAGGTTTTTAATTTTCTTTCCTTTTTTTTTTTGCTGAGGCAATTGGGGTTAAGTGATTTGCCCAGGGTCACACAGCTGTTACGTGTCTGAGACCAGATTTGAACTCAGGTCCTCCTGACTTCAGGGCTGGTGCTCTATCCACTGCGCCACCTAGCTGCCCCAAGGTTTTTAATTTTCAAAAAATATTCATGGATAATTTTTCAACATTAAACCTAGTAAAACCTTGTGTTGCAATTTTTCTCCCCCTTCCCCTTCCTTCCCTAGATAGCAAATAATCCAATATACGGTTAAACATGGTAAAAATATATGTTAAATCCAATATATGTATACATATTTATACAATTATCTTTTTGCACAAGAAAAATCAAATCAAAAAAGAAAAAATAAGAAAGAAAATAAGATGCAAACAAACAATAACAAAAAGAGTGAAAATGTTATGCTGTGATCCACATTCAGTTTCCACAGTTCTCTCTCTGGGTGTAGATGGCTCTCTTCATCACTGAACAATTGGAATTAGTTTGAATCATCTCATTGTTGAAGAGAGCCATGTCCATCAGAATTGATCATCATGTGGTCTTGTTGTTGCAATGTATGATGATCTCCTGGTTCTGCTCATTTCACTTAGCATCAGTTCATGCAAGTCTCTCCAGGCCTCTCTAAAATCATCCTGCTGGTCATTTCTTACAGAACAATAATATTCCATAACATTCATATACCATAATTTATTCAGCCATTCTCCAATTGATGGGCATCCATTCAGTTTCCAGTTTCTAGCCACTACAAAAAGGGCTGCCACAAACATTTTTGCACATGTGGGTCCCTTTCCTTCCTTTAGGATCTCTTTGGGATATAGGCCCAATAGAAACACTGCTGGGTCAAAGGGTATGCACAGTTTGATAACTTTTTGAACATAGCTCCAAATTGCTCTCAGAATGATTGGATTCGTTCACAGTTCCACCAACAATGTATCAGTGTCCCAGTTTTCCCACATCTCTTCTAATATTCGTCATTATCTTTTCCTGTCATTTTAGCCAATCTGACAGGTGTATAGTGGTACCTCAAAGTTGTCTTAATTTGCATTTCTCTGATCAATAGTGATTTGGAGCACCTTTTCATGTGACTAGAAATAGTTTTAATTTCATCATCTGAAAAGTGTCTGTTCATATCCTTTGACCATTTATCTATTGGAGAGTGGCTTGAATTCTTATAAATATGAGACAATTCTCTATTTTAGAAATGAGGCCTTTATCAGAACCCTTAAATGTGAAGATGATTTCCCAATTTATTGCTTCCATCCTAATCTTGTCTGCGTTAGGCTTCTTTGTACAAAAACTTTTAAACTTAATATAGTCAAAATTATCTATCTGATGTTCAATTAAGAGTTCCAATTCTTCTTTGGACACAAATTCCTTCCTTCTCCACAGGTCTGAGAAGTAAACTATCCTATGTTCCTCTAATTTGCTGATAATATCACTCTTTGTCTAAATCATGAACCCATTTAGATCTTATCTTGGTATGTGGTGTTAGGTGTGGGTTGTCCTAATTTTTTCCATACTAGTTTCCAATTTTCCCAGCAATTTTTGTCAAATAGTGAGTTCTTATCCCAAAAGCTGGAGTCTTTGGGTTTGTCAAACACTAAATTGTTATAATTATTGCCTAGTTTGTCCTGTGATCCTATCCTATTCCACAGATCAACTGCTCTATTTCTTAGCCAGTACAAACGGTTTTGATGACCACTGCTAAAATATAGTTTTAGATCTGGCACAGCAAGGCCACCTTCATCAGCAATTTTTTCATTAATTCCCTTGAAATTCTTGACCTTTTGTTCTTCCAGATGAACTTTGCTACTATTTTTTCTAGATCTGTAAAATAATTTCTTGGGAGTTTGATTGGTATGGCACTAAATAAGTAAATTAGTTTGGGTACTACTGTCATTTTTATTATATTCACTCAGCCTATCCATGAGCACTTGATATTTTTCCAACTGATTAGGTCTGACTTTATTGTGTGGAAAGCGTTTTGTAGTTTTGTTCATATAGTTTCTGACTTTCCCTTGGCAGATAGATTCCCAAATATTTTATACTATCGACAGTTATTTTGAATGGAATTTCTTTTTGTACCTCTTGCTGCTGAACTTTGTTGGTAATATATAAAAATGCTGATTATTTATATGGATTTATTTTATATCCTGCAACTTTGCTAAAGTTGTGAATTGTTTCTAGTAGTTTTTTGGTTGAATCTCTAGGGTTCTCTAAGTAAGCCAGGTTTTCTTAACCCCAAGATCAGATTGGTCTCTCTGTCCATTACTTCTCTAGATAACTACCTCTCTGATCATCTTAATATGTATTACCAATTTAGAGTTTCTCTTTATCACCATACTGATCAGTCTACTGATTATAATTCTCAATCCTAGGATCATGCCATCTACATGCAGGTCAGTTAACATATACAACAGTATAGGCACCTCCCTGTCATCAGAGGACTTTGAGCACAGCCTTCACAGCTACTTTTCTGGGTTTTTGTCAACCTGATTTTATACAGTGATGTCCCAGATCCCTTACTTATGAGCTGTGGGAGCCTTGGATAGTTCTCCAGGCCTTCGTTTCCTCAGGGACACAGTGGGAATGATAAAATCCCAATTATGTATCTTCCAGGGTTGTTGTAAGGGTCACATGAAGTAATTTGTGCAAAATGCCTTGTAAATCTGAAAATGTTATGTAAATATGGATTATCAATTGAATCCAATCCAGCAAGGCATTGTGCTGGAACTTGGAGAAGAAAAGAAATTAAAGAAAAAAAAAGAGCAAAAAAGCCAGCACTTGCCCTCAAGGAGCTTGTATTTTCCTAGAATGATGAGAATGAGAAGATGACCTTTCTTGAAATACAATTTTTCAATTCCATTATTCGATAGAAATCATAGATTCTCTAAAAAAAAATTCAGCATGATCTAATAGATAGAGAATTGGCCTTGGAGCCAGGAAAACCTGGGTTTAAATTACCATTTCTAACACATATTGGCTATGTAACTCTGGCCAAGCCGCTTCATTCTGAATATTTTAAAATATTCAAATCAATTAATAAACATTAATCAAATGCCTACCACATGCCAAGCACTAAACTAAGCTCTAGGGATACAAAAAGAGGAAAAAGATTGACCCTGCCCTCAAGGAGTTTGCAATCTAATGAGGGAGACAACATGCAAACAATATACAAAGCAATCTATATATATAGGAAAAATAGGAAATAATTATCCTAGGGAAGGCACTAGAATTATGAGTGATTAAGAAAAGCTTCCTGGAAGGGATGGTGGGATTTTAGTTGGAACTTAAAGAAAGCCAGAGAGGTGAGGCAATTTTCTAAGGCTCTAAGTTGTAGAAAAGGTGCCAGACAATATTGGCAGGGGGAGGTTCCTCATCAAGAGGTTCCATATACCATTGAAATCAGAAGGACATTTCCTATTTCTAATTTCTTCTAAGGGAAAAAAAAAGTGTGTGTGTTTATGTCTCTGTGTGTCTGTGCATGTCTATGAGTATTCTACCCTGAGTAGTCAAGGCCAGTAACCAGTGATGCTGCAAATGGACATTTTAAGCTCATTTCTATCCTCAATGGTCATGGACCATTCCTACATTTGCACCATTTCTCAGAGGAGGAGGAAGATCACCACTAGACAGAAGGAAAGGACAAATCATGACTGACTGAGAGCTCCAAAACTTGTGCACTGCTCAGACATGCAGGTCTGAGATGAACTTGAAATACTATTTCAGCAGTTCCACAAAGTTGCCTTTACTTTGTATGAGACTGTATGTGGTGGATTGTTGCTTTACATTTCTGTATTTGTTTAATGGATGCTTATGAGTCTTCTATGTTTAAACCCCTTCAGTGTACCTTATGCCTACATCACAGAGTACCTTTTCTAGAAGGGATCCTGAAAGGTTCTGGACATGAACTATGTCTGAGCTGTGTTTTAGAGATATACCCAGGGATACTTAAGGGAGGGATGGATCATTGAGCCAGAGAACCAGAGCAAATACTGGCCCTTCTCCCTGGGGTCAGGCTCCCTTGGAATGAACTTAGTCCATGGATTCCAGAGTCAGAGTCCCTTCCAGAGAAAGAAACCCCTGGGCAGCAGGTTAAAATTATCTCTTTATATGCAAATGCACATGTGTGTGTATGCAGAAACAGAGAGAAGAAGAGAGATAAGGAAAAAGATAAAGTTTAAAAGAGGAAGAGATTGAAGAAAAAAATATATATATACATATCATGGTATAATAGAAAGAACCTAAGATTTGGAGTCAGAAGACATAGTAACAGACCTACCTATGATAATCACAAACCATGGAACCCTGGATCACTCACTTTAACTCTCAAACCCTCAGTTTCTTCATGTCTAATACAGGGAACAGAGCTTTCCAACCTACCTTATGAGCTTATATACTGGGAAACAAACTATCTTGTGAGTTAACAATAAAACTATCCTTAACTTTCTGAAAGGATAAAAATCCTTTACCTTCAACCCAACTCAGCACCTAATTCCAAGCATTATTTAATTCCACTTAAGCCAATTATGCCAAGTCGTCTCTTCTCTAGCTCTCCAGCTTTGGGGGGAAATATGAGAGGGGAGATGTCAATTAGCTGTATCTGATTTTTTTCCCTCATTTTGGGTTTTCTTGACCAAGATACTGAAGTAGTTTGCCATTTCCTCCTTCAGTTTATTTGACAGTTGCAGAAACTGAGGAAAATGGGATTAAATTAATTGCCCAGGGTCACCCAGCTAATAAGTGTTTGAGGCCAGATTTGAATTAAGGTCCTTCTGACCCTAGGCCAGCACTCTATCCATTATGTCACTTAAGTGTCCCCAAATTAGCTATAGCTAATCCTCCTTACCTCCCTTTCCTCACTCCTAGCACTCCCCAACAAGAGATTCAGCATATGCTCTGGAAAAGGCCACACTTACCACACTCTGCATAGTCTTAACACAGAGAACACTCACCAATCTAAAAATATGGATGTCCTGGTTCCTGGTTACCAGATGTGCATTCTTGGCTGTACATGTGGCTGTCTCCAGTTTGTCCCCCGTCAGCATCCAAACCTGAAATTAAAACATAGGAAGGACTCATGTTAGCTCGTTTTTGAGGCTGCCTGCGTCAGCTGAGTTTCCAAGAACACTAAGCTAAACCTGATCTATTCAATTTATCTGCTTCAGAACATGCTGTTTGAAAAAGCTTCACCGCAGGAGATGCCCAGTTCAGGAGTCTGGGAGTTGGGGAACTTCCCATAATAAGGACAATTTGTGTGCAGGGACAGCCCCACGTTAACAAGTAGACCAACATTCTGGTTCAAGTTATCAAGTCAGGGAGGAGTTATAGTGAAAAGGCCTGACTGTCCAAAAAATGTTTCTTCCACAACCTTACCACCATACCAAAGATAATCATCAACATCATTCTTTAATAATCTTTTTTTTTTGGGGGGGAGAAAGGGGAAGAGATTAAAAAAAAAACAGAAAAAACAAAAGAAAAAAAGCTTGAATTTCCCAATTTGATGCAGTGGAGATAGGAATGAATCTGAAAACAGAAGACTTTAGTCCATCACTTAGTTGCTGTCTATTTAAGCAAATCATTTCTCTGTGAGCCTCAGTTTCCTCACCTGTAAAATGGTAATAATATTGCTATCTGAAATTCATAAGGTTCTTATGAATTAAATCATTTAAAAGTCATACAGAAATATTTGTTGCTATTAGTATTTGACATAGGTTAGGCCATTTTGATTGTCTAGGTAACTCCACATATTAACAAGTGAAATAACAATTCGATTTTTTTTTAATTAAAGTACTGCTACTCTCTTTGAGGCTAGGAGAAAGAATATAAGAGAGTCCTGAAGAAGCAGGGCAAGGGCAGAAATATATAGGGTATTGAAGGAGATGGAACAAGAAAGAGTGAAATAAATTATAGGAAGGAGCCAAAACAGGATTTCTGTGGTTGTTTTCTCACAATAAACTTAATTTGTGGGCTGAAGCTTAGCAGTGGGATTTAGCCAATATGGAAATATGTACATATACATTCATAGATACATGCAAAGACAAATAGCCACTGAACTCCATTAAAGGTCTTATCTTGACTCCAAGATGTATCATTTTTCTCTCTGGCATGAATATTAAGAAACTTAGCAATTTTTTAAGGCTGAACTGAGTTATTTGTGAGAGTGATACCCAAAGATATACAAAAGCTATTTGTCAAACAGTCTACTCTCACATCCTCTACTAAAGTTCTCCTCTGACACTTCACTGGGTCATGGAAAGGACTCTAGATTCTTGAAGACTATGCCCAAAGAGCAGAAGTTCTGGCAGGCTGTCCCAAACTGAAAAGGCTTCCAAGACAGCCCAACAGCAGTCTGTGGATCTGCTTCCAAAGGACCACAGTATTCATCACCAGAGGACTGGCCACCAGATGACACATTTCTTTGGCCATAGTACCTCATGAAGACCCTCTACTCAGATACTGAGGACTGCCATCTGCAATGGAGGAAAGGGCTCTAAAGCTGATGAAGGCATGAGTAATTAGAAGGAAGAAGCTCTACTATGCCTATGTTCAGAGTTTAGGGCCTTTGGCCCCTATTAGAAACTAGTGTGTTCAGCATTCCAGTATGGGGTGAAAGGAAAAAAATCTCTCATGATGTTCCCTTGTTCCCATTTATCTTTCATATAAAAGGCCTTCTCCTCTTGGCAGTACAGTACCAGCCATGAAAGAATCACCCAGGGGAAGCTGGATGAGAAAGCTTGCTCTGGTACCAATTTAGGAGAGAAGAGCTAATTGGCAGATTTGTCATTGAAATTTTATATACTAAAATTCAATGGCTTTCATGTCTTTCTAAATTATAATAAATGGACAGTCAGACTGATTTTATGAAAACAGGATTTGTTCAGCTATTTTCTCACAATAAACTTAATTTGTGGGCTGAAGGTTAGCAATGGAATTTAGTTAATATGGAAACATGTACACATACACAGACACATGGAGACAAATGGCCATCAAGCTCCACTGAAGGTCAAATCTTGACTAAACATGCATCATTTGTGTCTCTGAAATGAATTTAAGGTTTATTTTCTTCTTTTATCCAGGGCCCAAAGGAATGAATTCTATCCTACATTTGAAGACCACTAGATCCTAGAATCAGTGCTTAAAGGGACTTAAGAGGTCATCTACTCCAGCCCTCTCATTTTAGAGATTAAGGAATAAAGGCCAAGAGAGAGTAAGTGACCTGCCCAATGTCACACAGGCAAGTGAGGATTTAGATCCAAGAGGTTTGACCAAACAAGAGCCAATGCTCCTTCCATCAGTGCAAGACAAAGAAGAAAATTAATGATGAACTGAATGTTATGAACCCTGTTTTAATCCTCAGTCTTCATCATTTTTCTGCTTCTGTATGGAAATGGATGGTAAAACATCTGTTTGTCAGAGGCTACAAGAATCCACATCCTCAGTTGTGTGACCCTGGGCAAGTCACTTAACCTCAATTGCCTCAGCAAAAAAGCAAAAAAAAAAAAAAATCCACATCCTCGAATTGCTCAGAAACTGGGGAAAGAACAGTAAGAAAAAAAATATTTTCTGTTATTCACAAACTTGACCCCAGACTCCCTCTGCTGGATGTTTTTAAGTATCAGAAGTTGTTCCTTAGGAATACTACAGAACACACAGGACTCATAAATCAACTACAATCATTTGTTAAACACCTTCTGCATACAATACAGTGTTCCATACCAGGAGCTAGGACATAAATAAAAACATCCAAGGGTATACTGCCAAGGGTATATAACTAGTTCATATCAGGGGGCTGATTGTTAAATTTTCAGAAGAGCATTAACATCTCAGAAATAAGCAAATAGGACAAATAAGGATTTAATGTTGTTGTCTAGACTCAAGAAAGTGATGGAAAAAATGTTAATAATGCAATTAAATTTAAAAGTATATTGTGCATAATTTTTTTCAGAGATCCAAATATTAAACATTTGCCAGCACATACCTGAAAATATCTTGCTTTCTCCAAGGCTGAACTCAAGTGCTACTACTTTTCTGTAGCTTCCTTCATTCCCACTTACTCAGCCAAAAAAACATTCTCTTCATCCTCAAATACAGCTATGAAATGTCAAAGGCAGGATTTAAATCTATGCCTTGACTTCACATTCAGTATTTTATATATTTTACATACATTATATATCACATACATACTATATATTTTATATACTCTTCCAAGAATATTTTGTTTTCTAGCTATGTGGATATTTGTCATATCTACACTTTTTTGCTGTTTAATCATTTTAGTTGTGTCTGACGCTTTGTAACCCCAATTGCAGTTTTCTTGGCCAAGATACTGGAGTAATTTGCCATTTCCTTCTCCAGCACATTTTACAGATGAGCAAACTGAGGCAAACAGAGTTAAGTGACTTGCTGAGGGTTACACAGCTAGTGTCTGAAGGCACATTTGAACTCAGAAAAAGAGTCTTCCTGACTCCAGGCCCAGTGCTTTATCATGCTATCTAGCTGCCCATATCTCCACTATTAGATCATCAAGTTCTTCAGGAGAAAGTACACTGTTTTATTTTGCTTTTAACCTTTACAGTATTTGTTGAATTAAATTGGGTTGAACTGACTACTTGTAAGTAGCAGAAGCCACAGTCTCAGAACCCAGTCTCTGGTACTATTCTGACCCTACCTTAATGCCCGCATTCCTCAAGGTTTCCAAAGTAGGCCGCACATCTGTCTGCAGCTGGTCTTCCACTCCTGTTAGGCACAGAAGCTCCATCTCCATTTCCAGGCTCTCAATCACAGTAGCCACTTTGAGGGAACGATCATGCACACTAAGCTTTGCTTGGACATAGCGTGCCTAAAGGGCAAGCAAAAGACACATCCCTGATTCACCCAATGTTTACCCTCTCAATTCCATGGTAGTAAAACACAAGATTCTTTAATGAGGTTATCATGGAGTAACTGAAAAAAAAAATCTGATTGTTTTAGTCCTAAGAACTACAGAGTTCTTTTATAATATTATATACAAGATAGTCTATGTAAGAGCATCATAAACAACCACACAATCAAAGCCTTTTGACTCTGTGTTCAGACAAAGCCAATTACATGTTCTACTTCCTACATCTTTAACTACAAAGAGTGCTGCTAAGACATGATTTCTACTATGTATTTATTCTCAAGATTTCCTTAGAAACTGTCACTCAAGGATTCCACATTTGATTCTTTGAATCGAATTCATGTGCAAGTCACGACATAACGCTTATGATGCCATTGATCCTCTTCAAAAACAAAGGACAAGCAACAACATTCAAAGACACAGAGTCACTAGAGTTCCTCTCATAGAAGTTCCTCCCCACTGCTGTCAAGTCCTCAAGTCTTGATCATGCATTTCACATCATAAAATTTCTTACCTCAAAGTCCTGATACTGCTCTTCTGTCAGAGACTTCTTCGCAACCACCAGCACCCTCAAGCCTTCCCTGGCCATATTGCCACACTGAAAAACACACAATCAACAGAGAGAAAAGCTTAATATTCTTGTATGATCAACAGATATTTTATGAACTATGTGAATATCAAGATGCTTGCATTCTCATCCTGGATATATCAATAGTTTTTCCCTAATCACAGTAACTTGTTCTTATTTTTATCTAACATGGAAAATGAAGACAGCATGACCTATTCAACTCAAGAAGAATTTGAAGGTTATCTAATACAAAAACATTTTCCTAGAATTAAAGGAGATTAGAGCTGTGAGGTAACTTTGGGATCTAAACCCTGCCAGAAATTCAAATGAATTTTTCTGACATCTCGAATATTCAGTTATCATACCTTTACTCAAAAATTTTAAGTGACAAGGAATTCATTAGTTTTCAAAGCAACTCATTCCTTTTGTTCAGTTTTGATAGAAAATCCTAAGTCAAAATCTGCCTACTTCTAGCTTCTATTGACCTTAATTTTGTCTTCTAGAGTCACAGAGAATAACCCCCTCTCACATGGTAACTTTTCAGCTATTTGAAGACAGTGATGATTTTACACCTCTTCCCTACCTCAACTCCAAGCTTCTGCTAGGTCTTGTCTCTTCTAGGTTCCTTCAATTAATCCTTATATACCTCATTTTGGGATGCCTATCTCCATTCTGCTTACCCCCATATTCCAGCTCACCCATATTTCAGCTTATTAATATCACTTCAAAAATGTGGTATCTAAAATTGAACAGAATTAGCCAGGCATTGTCTGACCAAGATTGTAGAATAACAAGGTTCCTTATTCTAGAAACCAGGCTTCTATCATGGCACAGTGGTTATAGCAGAGTCTCAGTGATTGCTGTTTAAATTATAAATGAATGAATGAGTGCATGGATGAATGAATATGAATTTAGGAATACCATTTATATAAATATATACTTTGAAACTAAAAGAGAAACTTGTAAACATGGAAAATGTATACCATTGCAAACCATGATTTTCTTAGAAAAAAATAGCACCACAACTAGAGTAAAACTTAAAATTTTCTTTTTTTTTATTAAAAACTTAAAATTTTCAAAGAGAATTCTAGAAATTAAAACAACTACAGACAAGAGAGTGATTAAATGGGCCAAATTGACATTGAAAATGACCCTTTGGGACTCACTTCCTTGTTCTGAGATAATCAATTCTTTACTTTAGAAATTAGTTCTTTACTATCTTATGTTTTCTAGTGTTAGGCAGTTTTCACAAACCAGAATGAAACAGGCTATTTTTGCTTTGTGCTTTATTCAAGAAAGAATAAGCCTAGCCCAAATCTTACCTCTTCTTCCAGCCAGTCATTATACTGCACAATACCAGCCATGACAACATCTGCTCCTTTCATGTAGAATGTGATTTCTCCTGTTGACTCATCCTGGGGGGTAATGAAAAGAACTGAAGGATCACCTTCATTTTCCCCTTAAATACACTTTTCAAAAGAATTGAAACTACAAACTATTCAAAGAACAATAATAGTAATAACAATAATTTTTTAAAAACCCATAGCAGATATATATATATAAGCTTTTGTATGGAAGCAATGACTTACCTGAAAGAAGTCATTTGAAACACATCCAAGATATGTACAACTAGAATATGGAGTTGCCTGATTATATAACCAAATTGAAAGGTAATAAATGCATAGCCTAAATGGAAATACTAGTGCCTTCAATAGATACAAATAATCAGAGGAAAGATTCCAGGACTATATATGACATTCTATTTCTCATTATTTTATCTGTAAATAGATTGTTTTCAAGGTAGTACTTTTCAAGGCAGTGCTAGACATTTAGGAGACACAGTGAATAAAGTACTGGACCTGGGAGGCAGGAAGTCCTGAGTGCAAATTGAACTTCAGACACTTACTAACTAACTGAACCTCTCTTGTCCCTCAATTTTCTCACTGTAAGCAATAATAGCCAATCTCCCAGGGTTGAGGATCAAGAGATAATATTTATAAGTTGCTTGAAATATTAGAAGTATCTTGCAAGTTATTATCATTATTATTATTTTACCAGTAAAAATAATATGTGAATAGAAGAAAAAATACCAAAAAGGGAATGATAAGAGTAAGGGAGAAATCAGAAAAGGGGTAAATTAGGAAGAGGAAGGAGGAACATGCATGGAAGGTTTCACTAAGGAGGTAACACCTAATTTGACCTTTGAAGAAAAAGGATTCTAAAAGGTGCAGATGAGCAGTGATATACATTTCAGGTATGGGAGAGGTCCTATATTAAAAAAAAAAAAATCAAGTTCAGGAAATAGCTAGCATTCAGATTGAATGGGGACTTCAAAAGGAAGCAGCATAAAATAAACTTGGAAAAGTAGGGTGAAATCTTATTACAAAAAGCCATATATCTTGGGCTCCAGAGGTTATATAATTTAATCCAGAAAAAATAGTTTCTTGATTATGTTCTTAAGTTTGGGATGGGGTCTTTAGTTGTTGTTTACTCATGTTTTGTTTTGTTTTGTTTTGTTTTTTTGAGGTAATAAGGAAATCTAGTCAGACCTACGTAGGTCTTGAATACCTTGAATAGTTTGTTTTGGCAGCTGTGTGAACGATAAAATAGAGAGAATAAAGGTAGAGAGGTCAATCAGAAGGTTATTACAACAGTCTATGGAAGATGTAGTGAGGTGATCATGGAAAGAGAGAGAGAAAACACACACAAAAATGTTGAGATGGAAATTTATACTGCTTGGTCACTGAATGGGTATTAAAGGTGAGGAAGAGGATCAAGGAAGAATCCAAGATTAGAAACCAAATGAAAAAAATGGTTATTTTGTCAATACAAACAGGGTCATTCAAAGGACTGATGGGTTTAGGGAAGAAAAATGAGTCTTATTTTGAACATGCTAAGTTTGAATGCCAGGAGGATATTCAAATAAGGAAATCCAGTGGATAACTAAGATACAGGTATAAAGATTCAAAACAAAGATTATGGATAGTTAGATTATAAAATTCAGAGAGAGAAGACAAAAGGATAAAGTTTGGGGTTACATTCACACTAACAGATGGGGAATGAATAATGATTTACAAGAGACAACAGGAAAGAGTGATTAGATGGACAAGAAGAAAATCAGGGGAGAGAATGGTACCTTAGGAGTCAAGAGAAAGAATATACAGAAAGATGGGGCAGTTAACACATATATAGTGAGAAATACTAGAGAGGAAGAAAAACTGGAAAAAAAAAAAAAAAAAAAAAACACCTCACTGGAGTCAGCCTTTAAGAGATCATTGGTTAGACCTGCAATGGAAAATGCCACCTGCATCCAAAAAGAGAACTATGGAGATTGAATGTGGATCAAAGCATAGTATTTTCACACTTTTTTGTTTATTTGCTTTTGCTTTCTCATGTTTTTTTTTTCCTTTTTGTAATGATTTTTCTTGCACAAGATGACAAATGTGGAAATATGTTTAAAAGTATTGTACACGTATAACCTATAATCAGATTGCTTGCTGTCTTGGGGAGGGAGAGAGAAAAGGAACAGAGGGAAAAAAATTGGAACATAAAATCTTACAAAAGTGAATGTTAAAAACTATCATCACATGTATTTTGAAAAATAAAATACTATTGGGGAAAGAAAAGAGAACCTTGGTCACCTTGAGGAAGGCAGTTTCACTTGCCTGGTGGCATCTGAAGTCAAAGTGCAAGAGAATGAAACTTAAGTAGGTGATAAAGGAAATGGAAGTAGTGAATAGAGATGATACTTTCTTGGGTATCAGCAATCAAATTTATAAAATAACAAAGTATAAGGTCAAATATAAGTTTTGCTGTTGGTGGTGGTGGTGGCGGTGTTATTTTGGGTATACATGAGACTTTAAGATTGCAGGCAATGGGTAAATATCTAATGGATAGGGGAAGACTGAAAATAAATTAAATAAAATATATGATCAATGAGGCAAACTCCTGAAGGACATAGGTGGGGATAAAATTAAAAGGCACAAATAGAGGGGTTAGTCTTGTTAAGAATCAAGATTCTCTCTATGATCATTCTATAACACAAGAGCAAAAAAGAAGAAAACAGAAGGTACAGAGAAGTGAGATCAGCAAATGGAAAATGGATAACCTTGATTTTATCAGTAAAATAGGAAGGAGATGCATCTACTGAAAGGAAAGGGGATAGAAATTAAGAAAGTTTTGAAAAGCTTCTTTATGGAAATTTAATAGACAAGTAGGGAAGTACACATACTGTCATGCAGTAGTAAAGTTCCAATTGAGATTAAATGATAAAATATTTAGAAGATCCAGTAGACAATGTTGTATAACTTTCTCCAATGTCAACAGCAATTTGGAAGTAGAAAGAAAGAAGACAGATGGTGGAAATAATCCAAAGTTGAGAAATGGCAAGATACTACTATCTAAAGAATTGGGAAATGCTAGGTTATGGCACCCTGCTGAGAGGGAGTACAGAGGCCACCTTGACCTGTGATGCACAATAAGTTTTCTGCCACATTGCAGAAACGCCCTTATTGAGCAAGGAGCTTTAATGCATGGCATGGGAATGGGTTGAGCCTAAGGGTGACAGCTAGTTGCTTGTGAGCAGAGATGCCTTGACAGGGCCTCTCACCTGTGAGTGGGTTGCTAAATTGCTAAAATGCTCTCCTCCCATTGGCAGATACCATGCATATGTAAAGCCCATGAGCTGCTTCTCTGAATGGTGATTGATAGGGGATTGCCTACTGTTCACATGCTGATCATGCTTGCAAAATGTATATTAACAAGGCTGTTCAGCATAATAAGCTGGAGCTCTTTTCACACCCTATGAGTCTCCTGTCTCGTTCATCTCACCTCTGACCATCAAAGGGCTCATAGACTTTGAGCTCTTAAGACAGCCACAACAGGGAAACATCCTAAAAGGAGGTATTACTTATAATATTATATAGTTGAATTGCTGAACTATAGAATCAAGACAGAAGAAAAAAAGGAAGTACAAGAAAGATATACTGGAAAAGAAGATATGAAGGAAGCAGAGATCTACGTTAGGACAAAGAAAAGGTTTAGGAGGCAGAAAGAGAGACAGAAGAATGGAAGAGAATGTTAGACTGGAGAATTTCAGAGTTGATCACCTCATAAAGACCATACGTTTTATGGTTGATGATTTAAGACACTAGTGTCAAACACAAATAGAAACAAAAGCCCCTCAACTATACATAGTGATCTCTGTGAATGACATATTAACTTGGAAAACCAAAATATCACCTATATTCTATTGTATCTATTTGTGTTGTTATATATTTCCCAACTATATTTTAATCTAGTTCAGACTGAACTTGCTATCCCATAGGTTGAGTGTTTGACACCTCTGGTCTAAGATGTGAGCATCCTTTAGGATGAATAAGGTACATTGAAATGTAGGTGATGGGCATTCAGGAAGTTGATTAAGCATAAACTGGAATGTTAAAAAGACATCAATGTGAACATTAGATTCTTGAAGATGAACAGAGTATTGTCTCAGATAGGTATTTAACTACTTGAGAAAGGAAAGAGAATAATTCAAAAGCCAATAGATGGCAGCAACAAAGATATGAACAAGATAATATGAATAGAAGGAATAAGCCTCAAAGCAAAAGTGCTTGAAAAAGATTCCCCAATAAATGGTTAAAGTATATGAACAAAAATTTTTCAAAGGAAAAAATCCAAGCTATTAATAAGTATATGGGAAAAAATACTCCAAAGAACCTAATAATTAGAGAAATCCAAATTAAAGTATGTCCAAGATTGACATACAACCCAACCAGAATGACAACAATGTCAATAAAAGAAATTAACAGTTGTTGGTGGGATAGAGGAAAACAGGCATACGAATGCACTCCTGTTGAAGCTGTGGATTGATATAACCATTCTGGAAAGCAATTTGAAAGGTAATTGTGGCATTTTTTTAATGCAGAGTACAGAAAAAAGGTGAAAACTATTGTGCGTATTTAGTCATTTAATTGTGTCTGACTATTTTACCAATGGGGTTTTCTTGGCAATGATATTGGAGTGGTTTGCCATTTCCTTCTCTGATGGATTAAAACAAACACAGGTTAAGTGCCTTGCCTAGAGTCACACAGCTGGTAAATATCTGAAGACCAGATCTGAATTCAGACCTTTCTGATTCCAGAGCCAGTGCTCTATCCTCTGAGCCATCTAGTGACTGCCCCTTTGAAAGCGATTAACTTAATTATATACTTAAGAGAAAAGTAAATGTAAATGATAAATATCTATGGTTTTATATACAGTTCTCTCAATCTGTTTTTACTATGTATTTGCAAATGTCTATTTTATTTATTAAATTAAGAATAAAAAATTTTTAATTTAAAAGAGGGAGGGGTAGAGGTAGAGTCAATGTGTAAAGGGCATGATGGAAGAATCGACTGGTCCTAGAATGGTCAGCCAAGGATGATGAAAAGTCAGTCCTCATCAACATAAACATCTTAAGCAAAAATGTTGCTATTCATATTATTTTTCACTTACTTTCTTACACTCTTTTGAGTCTTCTTGTACAAAATGACTAATATGGAAATGTTTTACATGACTGCACCTGTATAAACTCTATCAGCTTGCTTACTGTGTCAGGGAGCAAGGGGGGGGGACAGACAGATAAAATTTCAAATGAAACTTTTTTTTAAAAATGTTAAAAATTTGTTTTAACAGTAATTGGAGAAGAAATGAAATATTACCTATTTTTTTAAATGTTGCTATTACTGAGACATCCCACACACCAAGATTAAAAACCTTTTATTTAAATAAAGAGCACTCTTAAGTCAAATGAGGAACAATTTTCTTTTTAAATTTACTTTCAGATGGCCCTCTAGCACTGAGAATCTTACAGGATAGCTTTTGTGTCCAAAATATACCTCTCAATCAAAAGGGGAAAAAGTGGCCTTAAGGCCAATTCATATGGTTTATCTTTGATGGAGTGTTCCAAAATTTATTGTTCCAGAGCTCTGTGGCTCAAGCAAAAAGTAGCTGTCCCTATTAAAGCTTCTGCCTATTTTCTTCTCAAAAGAATGATGTTTAGCAACAATTCTGTAGGAAAATGCATAAAATTTTCACTTCCTCTGCTGTAGAACTGGCTTAAGATAGTTTAGAAATTCTGTCCAATATAAATACTATATCAACTGTCTTCTAGCATTAGTCATTTCCTCTTTGTCGAGTTCATTAGAAGGTTACTTCGTTCTCAGATTATGGCAAGATCACACTATAAATTTACAGAGGGATTTGCCAATGCTATTGTTTTAGAATTTCATCTTTTTCCACCCTGGTTTGCTTTTGGCCAATATTCAAAGGCTTTTTTTCCTTCCAGCTATGACAATAGTATGATCTATGCAGGAGATCAGAATTCATCATTCCACATGTG
Source organism: Myrmecobius fasciatus (assembly GCA_023553655.1). Lineage (NCBI taxonomy): Eukaryota > Metazoa > Chordata > Mammalia > Dasyuromorphia > Myrmecobiidae > Myrmecobius > Myrmecobius fasciatus. The sequence continues at coordinate 497,405 of JAJPUD010000993.1, read as the reverse complement.
TGGGGGGCAGAGGGCTGGGAAAGGAGGGGGCTCAATGGAACATCTTATACGCAAAACAAACAGCTTTGCCCCAACCCTCCTCTAAAGAGATAGCCCACATGGCCTTTGTTCCTAGCCAATTTCCTAGAACTGAGGTTCTACAAAGAAAAAAATTGGTTTGTGGGCAGCAAGAAGGTCCTTCCATAAGCTGTTTGATGTAGCTGATGGTATGAGGTGAAAGAACTCAATACCTGTGGGAAAAAAAGCACTCAACCATACTTGGATCTGCTATACAACAAAATCTGCCTTCTTCACACTTTTAAATCTTCTTTAAAAAAATTTTTTTTAATTTGCAGAAAGTTAGATGTCAGTCCACCGTGACAAAATTAAGTCAGAAAGCTAAATTCTATTGAAAAGTTTCTCTCTGTGTGCCTGCCATCCATTTGTCTCTGCCCCTGTCCATGTGTCTGTATGTCTGTCCGTCTTATCCCCAAGTGTATCTATTTCTATGTCTATCTCCTTTTTATCTGTCAAACTATCTACCTTGCTTATTTATATTTGTATGTCCAGCACTTTGCACAATGCCTGGCACATAGTGAACTTTTAATCAATGCTTGTTGACACACTGATTTCATGTGTGCATTTGCTAGTGCATGTGCTTATCTATGGGGCTCTATTTCTGTGTCTGTACACATGGTTCTAAGTGTGTGTGATTGTATGTGTGTGTGTGTTTGTGTGTGTGCGCACATGCACATACAGGTGTGGGGACATCTTTGTGTCTCTGACTGCAGCCAAAAAAAAAAAGTTTATCATATTTTCTACATTATTGAAAGTTCCTAACTTCTTCCCAAGGAATCCCTTACATCAGAAGTCAGGAGCTAAGGTTCAGGACAAACTGTTCTTTGCCTATGTATAAAGCTGCTTCTTCCTGAAAGAATGTAGTTCAAGATAGGTGGGGCTGGGATTAGGTAGCCTTTACTCTGGGAGAGCTGTGAAAGACTAGTGCTAAAATTATTAGAGTTAAATCAAAAAGACCTGAACACTGATTGCTACCATCACAAACTAATAGATGAAGAGGGAAACAAGGAAGGAAGGAAACAAGTATTTATTAATCACTTACTATGTGGCAGGTACTATGCTAAGCCCGTTACAAATAAATATCTCATTTGATCTTCATAGCAACCCTAGAAATTAGGTACCATTATTATTCCTATTTTATAGTTGAAGAAACTGAGGCAAATAGAAATTAAGTGACTTGACCAGAGTCACATGGCTAGTAACAGGTCTCAGGCTACATGTCAATCTGAGTCTTCCTGACTCCACACTTAACATTCTATCCTCTAGACCATCTAAATGATTAAGCAGAATTAGCAGAGGCATCACACTTATAAATACAGCCTACAGCATTCCCAAGACCAACCAGATTGAAATGTAACTGGAAAACATTTAACAAAACAAATAAAAACACAATAAAACATAGTTAATATTCACTTTAAGTTTTCTAAGTTATTATGTGGCCTTCAAGCATTCTTATATATGGTTTGATGTCTCCCATTTCTACTTCAGTTTGATGCCATTGGACTACATGATATAGGATTTTAGTTCCCAAAAAATGCCTCATTCCAAACCAGTTGTAACATCTCTGTCTCTGTCTCTCCCCACTCTTCCTTTCCCCCATCTCTCTCCTTATACATGTTTACATGCATGCATATGAAAACATTAATATATGCCTATATTTAATACATTCATGTATAATGTGTACACAAATACATATATAATATACATTTATACATTCGTGAATGTGTACATCCTTCTTCTCTCCGAAGCTCCAATCTCACATGAATAATTGTCTACTCAACTAGACATCCTCTAAGCATCTCAAACTCAACATGTCCAAAGGAGAATTCATACCCTTTCCCCCAAATTCCAGCCCTTTTAAATATTGCTATCAAGAACACTATTTTCCTTTCAGTCACCTCTTTTCCCAGCTTTGGTGCCAACCCTCAACTCTTCTCTCTTACTCACCCACCATGTCTCATCAATGGCCAAATCTTGTTATTTCTATATCCCCAACATCTCTAACAGACATTCCCTTCTTTCTGCTCATCCAGTGGTGACTTTAGGTCAAGCTTTCCTCTTCTCTCTCCCCTGAATCAGCCTCCTTGTCTCAAGTCCCCCCAACTCCATCTTTTCAACAGCCAATGAAGTCATTTTTTTAGGACAATTCTGAACATGTGACTATTCTACTCCAATGGCTCCCTATTGCCTCCGGGATCACACATAAATTCCTCGGACCTTTATAACCTGACCTCAATTTTCTTTTGCAGCCTTCCTACATGTTATATTCCTCCATATGTTCTGTGATCCAGCCTGACTTTTTACTGCTCTCCGTCCTCTCTCCTGTCTCCTGTCTCCAAGTCTTTGTCTTGACTATCCATCAGCCAAGAAATATACTTTCTTCCTCATTTCTTAGAATCCCTAATTTCTTTCACTGCTCAGTTCAAAGTGCACCTATATGAAGCTTTACCCCATGCCTCCAGCTACTAGTGCCCTATTTTTATTTTAAATAAAACATAAGGGGCAGCTAGGTGGTGCAGTGGATAGAGCACCAGCCCTGAAGTCAGGAGGACCTGAGTTCAAATCTAACCTCAGATACTTAACACTTCCTAGCTGTGTGACCCTGGGCAAGTCTAACCCCAATTGCCTCAGCACTAAATAAATAAAATAAAAGCTCCTTGAGAGCAAGACCCTTTCTCTTTTCTTTTTTTAACTCCCGGCCTAGCATAAAGACTGATACAAAGTTGCTTAATAAATTCTTATTGACTTGAATGACTTGAAAATTGAGGCAACTAGTTTTCCCTTTCATTTAACAACACAGTATTCTTATTTTAAGAGTGGAAATATAACACCATGGAGTCAGAAAATATGAATTTTAGATGCAGCCAACTAGCCATGAAATATAGGCAAGTTCAAACACAACTATAGTAATGGGTTACCCATTACATTTTGGTTGGGAGAGATACATTTCATAAATTAGAAAGTACTATAGAAATGTGAGCTGTTGTGATCATTATTATCCCCAAACAAATGATTTTAGAAACTATTCTGACAGAAGAAAGAAAAAATAACTAAATTAACTAAAGCAAAAATTCTTTCTTGTCCCAGCCCTCCATAAAAATGTACAGAACTTTCTTAGAAGCTGTTCTTGAGTAAGGTAATGTGAAAAATAGACATTGTTGATAGAGAAGACTTAGAGAAATTAGGTAGTGCCCCAATCTCTCTGATGATCTCCATTCTCACATCTCCAATATCCGAACAGAACTTATCTTTCCTTCTAAACCCCACCTTCTACTTTCCTTATTACTGTAGAGAACATTATCTTCCCAGTCCCACAGGCTCACAACATAGGAGTCATCCTCGATTCTTCATTGTCTCTTCCTGTATCCAAGGTATTGCCAAGGTCTATCTATTCCATCTTTGCAATATCTCTTCAATATGTCCCCTTTTCTCCTCTGGCATTGCCAATATTCTAGTGAAAGCCCTCATCACCTCACTTTTGGTAATAGCCTATTAGTGGGTCTACCTTTCTCGTGTCTCTATTCCAATTCATCCTCTATTCATCCACTAACGTGATTTTCCTAAAATGCAGATTTGATCATGTCACACTAACTCTACACTACAAAGTCCAGTGGCTCCCTATTTCCTCCATGATCAAATACAAAGTTATCTATTTGGCATAAAAGTCCCTTCATAACCTAGTCCCCTCCTATCTTTCCAGTTTTCTTACCTTACTATCAGACATATGCTCTTCAATCTAGTAATACAGGCCTTCTGGCTATTCCACCAACAAGTCACCCCTTCTCCCAATTCCAGGCACTCTATCTAGCTGGCTCTATGCCTGGAACTCTTTCTTTCTTTCTTTTTTTTTTTTTTGCTGAGGCAATTTGGGTTAAGTGACTTGCCCAGGGTCACACAGCTAGGGAATATTGTCTGAGACCAGATTTGAACTCAGGTCCTCCTGACTTCAGGGCTGGTGCTCTATCCACTGCGCCACCTAGCTGCCCCTGGAACTCTTTCTTTTACTCCAACTACTCAACTCCCTGGCTTCCTTTAAATCTCAACTAAAATTCTACCTTCTACATGAAGTCTTTCCCAATCCCTCTTAATTCTACTGTCTTCCTCTCTTATTTATTTCCTATTTGTCCTATATATAACTTGCTTTGTATACATTTATTTTGATGTTTCCCCCCATTATTTTTATTTTTTTTCTGGTTATATATGTATATTAACATTTAAAATACACATTTCTTTATGAATCATGTTGGGAGAGAAAAATAAGAACAAAAAGAGAAACCGCAGGAGGAAAAGAAAAACAGAACAAAAAAGTGAACATGGCATGTCTTGATTTACATTCAATATCCATAGTTCTTTTCTGGATGCAGATGAAATTTTCTGTCCAAAGTTTTGGATTTGTTTTAGATCAATGAACCACTGAGAACCACCAAGACTTTCATGGTTGGTCAACTCACAATCTTGCTGTTACTGTGTACAATGTATTCCTGCCTCTGCTTGTTTCACTCAGCATCAGTTCATGTAAATCTTTCCAGGCCTTTCTAAAATCAGCTTGTTCATCATTTTTTATAGAACAATAATATTCCATTACTTCATATATCATAACTTATTCAACCATTCCCCAATTGTTGGGCATGTAACCATTTTCCAATCCTTTGCCACCATAAAAAGAACTGCTATAAACATTTTGGCATATATGGGTCCTTTTCCCTCCCTTATGATTTCCTTGGGCTACAGACCCAGTAATCCCCTTGTTATTTTGTAAACTCCTTGAGAGTAGACACTGTCTTTTGCTTCTTTTTAGTAGCCCCAGTGCTTAGCAAAGTGCTTGGTACATAATAGGTACTTAACATTTTTACTGATTGGACCTGGATTCAAGAAGACCTGAGTTCAAATCCAGCCTGACTTCGCAACCTGAGTAAATCCTTAGATACAAACTGAGAGTTAAAATAGCTTCTACTTACCAGGATTGTTGAAAGATCAGATGAGCTAATGTTTATAAAGTATGCTGGAAATCTTAATGCACAATATAAATGCTAGTTTTTACTCATGGTTTAGTTCTATAACCAGTAAAATTATGTCATTTCTCTGAGCCTTGGAAATAATACTTAAATATCCCATATAGGAGGATTTTTGTGAAAAAAAAATTAGTTTGTAAATTTTAAAGCAATACACACAATGGGATTTATTATTATCATTACTATTCTATTTGGACAGTCTCACTGCCAAAAAATGTTTATTTGGGATTTAGATAGTGCCATGTTTTCTGTCCTAATTCAATGAGTTAACCAGAAGCTGTATCAAATATCTGTGGCCTGTCTGCTTTGGAAAAGTATATTTTCTTATCAGGGAAGGTCAGAAAGGTTGTGACTCCAACATATGGAAAGATTTTACACTTTCAGAAAAAACGCATATCAAAGAGGGAAAGAATGACAGAAAAGACTAAATCAGGAATGTTGATGCCGTTTGACATGTGCATTGTACCTGCTTTGTTTTTTAGCCTACTATGATTTTAGTAATCATAACTAAAGGGCAACTTACATAAAGTTACTTACCCTGACTATGATGCCCATCCGTTTGCTTTCATAGGTGAATGGGAAGATCTGAAGAATAGTGAAGTTCAGAATCTGGCCACCAGGCGTCCTCAGCTGCATAGAAGATTGATCTCTGCCCACCAGGGTTAAACCAACACTTTCAGTCCACTGGACTAGAGCCACCTAAATATAACCAAAGGTCAAAGGTCAGATGGAGTGTTGAGTTTCCAGGTTCATGGGTCATGCAAATGAACACCAATCAGGGAGGAGTTGTGGGAAGGATGATCACTTATGTCAAAGCACTCTGTTTTATTTTTGGTTTTGTTTTGGGGTTGTTGCTTTTTGGGGGAGGGTGGGAGGAGGGGTGGAGACAGGACCAGGAGATGACATGAACAAATGGCCCTTTAACATCATTTCCTGAGACCAAACCTGCTCATTGACAATATTAATTACTTTGGGCCTGTGGAAGGCTGAGTGGGCAAACAAGTTGGAATATATTGTATTCATTATGGTACAAAGTATAACCTGGTAGACAAGTAATCTACCTAGATAAGGGAGGGAAGAAGGGAAAAGAAGGGGGAAAGAGAGGAAGAAGAAGAAAGGAAGAGAAAGAGAGACAAAAAGACAGAGAATAAGAGTGATACAACAAAAAAAGTTCACAGCACTAGACTTAGTTATGAAGTTATCAATCAATTTTAACCTTACTAGAAGAGATGGAACTATTCACCTCTTCACAGGATCACAGATTTAGAGAAGGAAAAGACATTTAATGTCATCTGGTCCAATCTTCTAATTCTATAGAAGAGGAAGCAAGCCCCACAGAGTGTCCAAAGTCATGGAGAATTGAATTTGAACTCAGTTCCTCTCACCTCAAATCTAAGATTCTTTTTTTCTGCTTTAATTTCAATTTTGTATGTTTATACATGTAAATACTGTCTCAAGTAAAAGAATGTAAGCCTCTTGAGAATAGGTACTAGTTCTCCATTGTACGACACACCAGAGAAGGAAGCTAAGGCCTAAACAGGTTTTTACTTGCCTAAGATACTAGGTAGCAAATCCAGCAATTGAACACGAATCTTCTGGTTTCAAATTCAATGTTCTTTCCATTATATCACACTGCCTCCCATCTATATATCTTCCAACATAGCATTTTGTATGTGCGTGGTAATATTTGTTAAATTCCTGTATTAATTTAATCCATTACTACATATCTTGGATAATAAAGCTAGGCCCAGGATATAAAAGCAGAAGGAAGCTCAATTGCATTCAGGAAATCACTTGACACACTTAATAATCTTACAGATGTTCTTGAACATGAAAACCCAACTTTTTAACCTCACCAGACTTCCACTGATGCAGTATGGCTGTGGATCACTGAACACCACAATCTCTGAAAACTCAATCAAAATTGTGGGGAACCTGAAGGGCAACAGAGAGATGAGAAGTGGGCAGCCATAGCACATTACCCACAAATGCAAGGAAGACATAAGGGATATGAGCCAGGAAATATATGACTAGAAATAAAAGCAAGCCAGTAAGACAATAAAAGCAAGGAATGACAATGGAAAGTCTACATACTCTACTTATGAAAAGTTCAAATACCTAGAGGGAGGCCGTTAGCTTGTTAGTAGAACCCTTATAGAAGAATTGCTGAAGGGCATAGATAAGCATCTATCCCATAGGAAAAGAAAGCAGGGATGGGCTGTGGTTTGTACCACTAAAGGGAGTCTCTATCATGAGAACAGGTGTCCATTGAAGGAATATTAAAGACAAAAGAATGAATTGAGTTGGATAGGCTTCAATTGATACCAAAATGGATTCATAATCTTATTGATTTAGGAGTTCCCTACAAAGATGTTTGCCTAACCTATGTGTCTTTCACCCATGTTTTCCCAAAAGTTCTCACTAAGAGCCCATCCAATGGGAAAGAGGCTTTCCTCATTTTCACCCAAAATTCTGAGGGTACCATTTTGGAATGTTCAAGCCAACCATCCTACATCCCTATCTCACACTATGCAACCAACCCAAATTCTCTTTCTTTAACAGGATTCTTTTAACATTCTTTATTCTCATTCTTTGGAGTTGCTCTTTGGTTACATATTGCTGGCCTAATCACACCCTCTTTGTGCCTTTGCAATAAATACCCTTTGTGTGATGTTTAGTTTGAGAGACAATAGCATTCAGGCCTTGATGCTATACATAAGGCTGGTAAAATGGTTATGCTAAAATGATGAATCTTTGCTCTTATGGTTAATTTAGGGTCAAAATGCTTTGCAATTTTCCAAAAGCAAGTCAGCCTGCTTCTTTTTCAATTCTGGGTTTAGTTCATTTTCTTCCTGTATGATTTGCTCCAGGTCTATATCCTGTTTGACAAATTCTTGAAGGGGTCCATTCAGATGCATGTTAACATCTGAACAACAGACCTTCTTCCCCCCTTTCATTTATTTTACTCAAATGTTTTCCTGATAATAGGTAGATTTTATATACTACTATTCTTCATTTGCTTCACTTAATTTACTCAAAAATTTCTTTTAAAAAAGCTTGATTACCGTTAAGCAAACTGAGGCAGACAGAGGTTAAGAGGCTTATCACGAATCTAGTAAATTTCTGAAGCTGGAATTTAAACACAATTTTTCCTAACTCCAAGCCCAAAACTCTATCCACCATCTACCCACAGAGGCAGTATCTGAATGAAGGTTTTCTTCACTCTAGATTCAGTCTTTCCAATGCACACTTACAGAGATTCAAAAAAAAAAAAGAAAAGAAAAGAAAAAGAGAATTTAAAAAATAGAAAAGTCAAATTTTTGGCTGGAGGAATACTTCTCTAGTGATGCTATAAATCAAGGGATCGAGTCAAGTCATCAAAATCACATCTTCCTGAGGGAGGGGGAACGATGACTATTGTACTTTGAACTCCAAGCCATTTGGTTTTAAAGACAGATATTCTCTCCCACAGCACATTTCACTCAATAGAGTCCTCATTAAGTAATCTAGCTCTCTTTCCTTCCCTGTAGCAGTGTGATAATTGAAATCTTGGCAAGCTTGTTCAAACCTTATCCAAACAGGATATGAGCACTGTAGGTAGCCTTACATTTTCACCTTCTGCTTAAATATGCTACTTTGGTATATCAGCTTCAATTTAAAGATAGATATCCTCTAAGAAAACATACAGGAAAAAAAAAAACTCACACTGAACCCACACCACTGTGAAGGAAAAAAATTGTAAAGATGATTTTTTAAAATTCCTTAAAATCACAGCAGAAAAAAAAATTCACAGGTTAAAAATGATGCTAAGCCATTCCCATTAAGTAAATTTCCATAATAATTTGATTTATTTAATCTGTATGACCTTGGATATATCATTTTCCATTTCTGGGACTGTGTTCTCATTGATAAAATGAAGGAAGAAGACTGGATCATTTCTCTAAGTCCCTCCAAATCTAACATTCTCTAAATCTATAGCAAGGTTTCTTTATTTTGTGTGTATCATGGAACCCTTTGGCAGTCTGGTTTATTCTTTGGGTCCCCTCTCAGAATAATGTTTTTTAAATACATAAAATACTTAGGATTTCCAAGAAAACCAATTATGATGAGGGAAAATGTAATTTTCCCCCCATTCAAGTTTATAGGACAGAAAGTGTCTCATTCTATTCCAACATTAAATTGGAATTAACCAAATACTGATCTTAGTGCTACCTTCAACATCTGGGGTTGTTAGGGCAGACTGGGATGAAATAAGGTAGCTTTGTAGGTCACTTCATGATTGTATTGAAGAAGAGCCCTACATATACATGGTAGGTGACTGGATGGCAGGATACTTGCAGGACCCCAAGTCACAAAAATACTTATTATATATGAAGAATTATCTCTATGGATCCAGGCAGAGAGATTAGTTCAGCGAACACTAGAGTCTTTTCTAGTGAGTAATGCAAGCATCAAGTCCAAAATTCCCTAGTTATTGTTGATTGTTCAACATAAATTGGACTACTAGGATAAAAAGATTGAAAATAAATCAGGCTAGCATATTCATCAAGTAGAAACAGAATTCACAGCTTTCAGAGACCATGAAACCACAGAAAAGGAGCAGCTAATAAGGCTGGTAGCTGCGTGAGTGAATCTCTTCTTAATGCAGGAGTGGAGATTGAAAGGAACCAGCCAAAAACCTACTCTGACCCAAAATTTTTGCTTCCTATTGAGAAATAGAATAGAGATCTGGGAACTCCCATGAAAATAAAAAAGCTTCCAGCTTACCCTATCAGTCCTCTCAGATGTTAGCTATGACTGTCCCTGCTACATGATCACACAGGGTTAGAGTGATCAATTGATGAAATCTGTACAGATAGATAGAGTTCATTACATCTCGGGAAAATGCTGCTATCAGCATAGTTTGGAAATAGGGAGGAATCACAGAGGAGATCCCCTATAGATGGGCAGAGAACAATAATACCCTCTCTCCCAGAAAGAGCTTTGGAGATGGCTCCTGAAAAATAGGATTCATAAGAAAGCAATTGATGGTTGCCTTATATAAATATTTGTAAAACTGTACAGGGCAATTCAGCACTTGGGAGCTATGAGCCTTTCAGTCCCACATTAAGTCTGTGCATCCTCTAAGTCCTTGTCCCTATCTGGATCATTCAGGGGAGATTAGAGAGGCCAGACCATAGAGGGGAGAGATATAATGGGCTAATTACCTATGAAGACCCTTTTAACAATCCTGAGGCATATTACTGTGGACAGGGTTAAATGGAAACCTCTAGTGTTATTTGGACCATAATATTATGTGATTAACAAAATATAAGACTGAGATAAAAAAATATTTCACAAAGGGTGAAAGATAATTCTTCTCTAGTAATGGCAACAAAAGAAGCTGGATTACTTTGATATACCAGTTCTCCTTACAAAAATCCTGTTTAACTGTGAGGAACAAAGCTGTCATACTCATTATAATTATTCCTGATCTTTTCAACACTGTTGACCAGGTAGTTAAGCCCAAGCTGGGTAGTATGGAACTATCAACCTTGCCAATCCTTTTTTCTCTATTCCTGTGGCTGAGCCTGCTCAGAAGCTGTTTGTTTTCACTTGGGAAAGAATCCAATATGCCTATAATGCCCAACGGCTGCTTGAATTGTTCCTTATTACACATTATGGTGTAATGCCTTCCTGAGGGCATTGATATACACCATTATATTGATAATACAATTTGACTAGGTCAAGTGAAGTCACAGTAGCAAAGGCCTTAGAGTAGATGACAGCTCATATGTGAGATAAAGGATGGAAGATCAACTTTAAAAAAATCCAGGATTTAGCCCATTCACTCCAATTCTAGGGAATGTGGTGGATGTGAGAAATCCAGAGGATTTCAAACGCAGTTCAAAATTAAATTTGCTTCCGCGGTCATCAAAACCGTTTGGTACTGGATAAGAAATAGAGCAGTGGATCAGTAGCACAGGATAGGTTATCAGGACAACCTAGGCATTAACCTTAACAATCTAGTGTTCGATAAACCCAAAGACCACAGCTTTTGGGATAAATACTCTCTATTTGGCAAAAACTGCTGGGAAAATTGGAAACTAGTGTGGAAGAAATTAGGGCTTGACCCATACCTAACACCACATACCAAGATAAGATCTAAATGGGTTCATGATCTAGATATAAAGAGGGACTTTGTAAGCAAGTTAGAGGAACGTAATATAGTTTATCTCTCAGACCTGTGGAGGTGGAACAAATTTATGTCCAAAGAAGACTTGGAACTCCTAATTGAACACCAGATGGATAATTTTGACTATATTAAGTTAAAAAGTTTCTGTACAAACAAAACAAATGCAGACAAGATTAGGAGAGAAGCATCTAAATGGGAAATCATCTTTACATTTAATGGTTCTGATAAAGGCCTCATTTCTAAAATATATAGAGAATTGTCTCATATATATAAGAATTCAAGCCACTCTTCAATAGATAAGTGGTCAAGGGATATGAACAGACAATTTTCAGATGATGAAATTAAAACCATCTCTAGTCATATGAAAAGTTGCTCCAAATCACTATTGATCAGAGAAATGCAAATTAAGACAACACTGAGATACCACTATACACCTGTCAGATTGGCTAAAATGACAGGAAAAGATAACGATGAATGTTGGAGGGGATGTGGGAGGGCTGGGACACTAATACATTGTTGGTGGAACTGTGAACGGATCCAACCATTCTGAAGAACAATTTGGAGCTATGCTCAAAAAGTTGTCAAACTGTGCATACCCTTTGACCCAGCAGTGTTTCTACTGGGCCTATATCCCAAAGAGATCTTAGAGGAGGGAAAGGGACCCACATGTGCAAGAATGTTTGTGGCAGCCCTTTTTGTAGTGGCTAGAAACTGGAAACTGAAGGGATGCCCATCAATTGGAGAGTGGCTGAATAAATTATGGTATATGAATGTTATGGAATATTATTGTTCTGTAAGAAACGACCAGCAGGACGATTTCAGAGAGGCCTGGAGAGACCTGCATGAACTGATGCTGAGTGAAACGAGCAGAACCAGGAGATCATCATGCACAGCAACAACAGTATTACATGATGATCAATTCTGATGGACATGGATCTCTGCAATAAAGAATTGTCTCAAACCAGTTCCAGTTGTTCACTGAAGAAAACCATATATACCCAGAAAGAGGGACATGAAATATGGACCACAACGTAACATTTTCATGATCTCTATTGACATTTGCTTGCATTGTGTTGCCTTTCTCTGATTCTTTTTTTTTCTTGTAGATAGGATTTTTCTTGCATAACTTCTCAAGCATTTCAACATTATTAACATGTAGTGGACTTCCTGCCATCTAGGGGAGGGGAGGGGACTGAGGGTAAAATTTGTATTGGAAAGCTTTGTAAAGATCAAGGTTGGGGAACTACCCATACATATGTTATACAAATAAAAAGCTTAAAAAAAATTAAATTTGCTTCCCCATAATTTAAGAAGGAAACCCAGAAAATTATTGGATACTTCATGTTTTAAAAAACTTACAGGGGGACAGCTAGGTTGCATAGTGGTTAGAGCACCAGTCCTGAAATCAGGAGGACTTGAGTCCAAATCTGACCTCAGACACTTAACATTCCCTAGCTGTGTGACCCTGGGCAAGTCACTTAACCCCAATTGCTCAGCAAAAACAAAAAACAAAAAAACCTGTATTCTCCCTCTGGGTATTCTGATGGCCATTTACTGAGCTACCTATAAATCCACCTCTTTGAAGTGGGGCCCAGAACAAGCTACAGTGTAACAAGTATAAAGCAGGTAACCCAGTAGTCTCTCCTCTTGGGTCTTCATGTTCCCAAAGGGTGTATATTTCTGGAAGTCTCTCTCCATAAAGACTAGGCTAATGGAAGCCTTTGGCAAGTTCCAACTGTTCAGAATTAACAACTTGGGCTTCTTGTACTCCAAATTCCCTAGAGGAGTCATTTTCTACCATCTTTGAAAAATCTGTCAGGACCCTAAATTCTGTTGAATAGATGACAAAGGGTTACATAATCACTTTTTGCCTAAAGTTGTCTATTGTAGTTTGGGTGATATAAGGTGGTTCCCCCTAACAAGATAGGTAGAACACAGGAATCTCCTGTCGCTAAATGAAAATGGCACATAAAACTCACATTGGGTGGGGGTGTGGGGTAGCTAAATGGCATAGTGGATAGAGTACCAGCCCCGAAATAAAAGGACCTTAGTTCAAATCTGGCATAAGAAACTCAATACTTCCTAGCTGTGTGACCCTGGACAAGTTACTTAACCCCAATTGCCTCAGCAAAAAAATAAAATAAAATAAAAAACACACTTGCATAAATCCTTCTAGTATTAATACCCTTCCAAAAAAAGAAAAGAGTGGCAAATATTTCAGAGAGTAAAGCAGGAAGATACTCACAATTATACTTAGTCATTAATGCAGAAACTAGGGATATTTTAGGAAATGAGAATTCTGTTAAATCCTTCCACTGGACTGACCTCTAGGATGCATGGCTAATATGTGAGAAAACCTTGAGGGATCTGCATCTATACTAATTCCTGGGAGGTGACTATGGGCTTGGTCAAGTGTTCAGGAGCTGAAAGAGCACAGGATTACAATCAAAGGTTCTTGCCTTTGGGATCAGGACCAATGGAAGAATTTTGACCATGTGTCCCATGGCATCAAGTATTGTCAACATCCATCAGAGATATTATATGCTAAATGACCACATGAAAATTATTACAAGAATAGTAGAGGTTGGAGAGAGGATCCAGTGTTAATGTGGACACTGGCCTGGTAATGAGATATTGTGCTGGACACAGGACCATATGATTCCCCTGAAGGGCAAGGTAAGCTATTCATGCCCAGCTTGACCTCATGCCAAATACAGCATCAAACTAACCCTAGTGGTCCTCCACCTGTCCCCAACTGGCAAAAGAGCACCGTCTCATCTCAAGATAAGATAAATTCCCCCTGCTAATTAAAAGCTTCATAATTATGCATCTCACTGCCCAGATCAGGTGTCCAACCTCCGAGAAGATACATCTGTAACAAATAAATGCCACCCTGGGAAGGGTTAGAGCTCTCTACACAAATGATTTCTGGAATGCAGTTTCCAGGAACACTTACAAGAACAGATTATTCTTGGAGATAGTTCCAGCTGAACTGATTTGGCACTTCCTTATTTGTACTCCCCTGCAGTGTTGTCTTAATTTCAAGGTTCTTGTTTCCTCAGAAGGGTTCATAAATACAAAAGAATTTGTTCAGGTCTCCTTTAAATGACAGACTTCTTTTCCTCTAGGATAATCTGGACATCTCTTTCCAAGAAAAGACTTGGAGGACCAAAGGTGGTATTGCTGAGAGGCACTGCTTTTTTGGAGATGATGGGACTGTAACTACCTAATCTAATTATCTACTTGAAAGAAAGAATATCCCTTAACAGACTGAGCAGTAATTGAATCACTGTATATGGTTAAGGCAGAGTCCTTATTTAGTCCCTGTGAAAGAAGGAATTAGCCCCTCAACTGAAGCCTCTAAGGGGACAAAGATTTAATATTATTTCTCAGGAAAGGGGAGGTTTGGATGAATATGCCAAGAAATAGTGAGTTGGTGGCAGTAGAGGAATCAACCCAGATGTATTCAAGAGGCTTATGATTGCTTGGTCTCTTTATTACAAATATAAAGCAGAATTGTTGACTATGCTGAAGTGTCCGTGTTGCTCCTGCTCATTGTCTCCCTCCACATACACCTTTTTTTCCCTTTCTTTCTTTTTTTTTTTTTTTAGGCAATTGGGGTTAAGTGACTTGCCTAGAGTCACATATCTAGTAAGTGTCTGAGGTTCTATTTGAACTCAGATCCATCTGATTACAGAACTGATGCTCTCTCCACTGCACCACCAAGCTGCTTCATCCTGCTCATTGTCAATGCCTCATATAAAGAAAAGAAATCCATGAAGGTGTCATCTTCTGTGCTGTGGCTCTTATATTCCAAGTATTGCTGTAGTTTCAATTTAACCAGCATGTATTAGGAGAATCCACCATGAATTATAAAGATTTAGCATTACAAACCACATGGACCACACAACTGAGACTTGGCACTTCATCATTCTAAAGTTGGTGGTAGGAAATGCCTAAGATCTGTGGCTTTTATTCTCTCTTTACATTTTTTGTTTGTTTGGTTGGTTTTTTCTCTCATTATGGTGCATCTTAGTGGGGGGATAATTTTTTCCTACTACTCTGGGCCTTTCCACGAAGATTTGCCCAACAAGCCCTAAAAGCACTGAAATGATGGAAGGTCCTCTAGAACAGAGGTATAACCACATGGCCTATGAGTTGTATGTGGCCCACAATATTCCCAAGTATGACCCAAATCAGATTAAAATGCAGTTCTACACTCTAAGTTTAATGGCTGATATACTAATAAGAAAATAACTATTATTTGAACATGTGTGATATTCTAAGTAAATCTGTGGCTCACAGGGATATTTATGCATGATTTAATGGCCCCCATTTCATTACATTGCTGCAGAAGATCCTTAGCCATCAAGAGGTGCTATATGATAGGACTAATATTTACCAGCATTTCCCTGACACAGCTTCTTCAACCCCCTATTATTATTCATAAGAGATCTCTTCTTCCTCAGATCTCTCAGAAAATTTTGTTTGTACCTTTACTACTTACTATCTATTTTAAATATTGTTATTTGTCTTCATGTCTTAGCTCCTCAAACCAATTAAGTTTCTTAAAGGCAAAAACTACCATAAATTATCTTTGAACATAATCATGTGCTTTGACACATAGTAGGTTCTTAGCATGTATGCAGTTACTGAATCTCCTCATCTGGAGCCTCAGTCCTCCAACTGACTTCCAAAACAAATTAATTCTGGAAACTTCAAGGGGGAAAAGCTAATTCCATGTTTTGCTCCCATTTTGGATTGGTTTCAATGATGAAATATGATGAGTGGAAGAGGTTTTTGCCTTTAAAAAAAAATCAGAGAAATTTGGGCCAAAGATTTTCAAAGAAATGGCTTTTCTTTTAGGCAGCAATAAATCACTGATGGTAGGTTTTAATTATTTCTCCCTTGTATTTGGAGATGTGTTTTTAGGAATTATGCCAGAATCCATTAAATATTTCACCCTTGACAAGAATCCAAGGTTATTTAATCACTGTAAAAACAGGTATGATATAAAGCAAGAGCTAATTTTTAATGCTAAAGAATTTGTGTGACTCTCCCCAAATTAAACAATTTTAGTAAACTCAGTGCTTTGCACATGGTATGCACTCAATAAATGTTTGTTGGATTGAAAAAAAAACAAAAACAAAAACATAATAGACCACAAATTATTTTGTTCTAGATAGTAAGCTTGTCCATAGCTTCACTGTCACAGACATGGCTTTTAAATTTTTAATTAAGAACCATACCACAAAGAGGTAATATGTATATGGTGTTACAGAGAATGGAGACTTAGATTCAATTATCTCTATGTAATTTCTTATTCTTCTAAGTAGCCTGGTGGTTCTCAAAGAATAGTCTACCATAAGTAGACTATGGCCTAGCCTTGTAATGAAAAGCTATCTATTTTTGTCTTGGTTGTGATTAAATAATTCACTTACAATATTTAATACCCTAACCTATCCAAAGTGCCCATCACTTTAGAAACTTCACCAGTAAAGTGTAGATTTTTAAAATACTGACTTTTAATAAAGTCTAAGTTTGAATCCATGAGCAAATTGCTATACTTCCCTAAGTGCATTTATTAATCTATAAAATGAGAGTGTTGGTTTAGTTATTTACCTTTGAACTCCCTCTCAGATCTAACATTGTCTTTCTAAACTCCTTCCTGGTTCTGACATTTTGGGGTCACATGAGCTACACTTCTTTGTCTGTGAAGGGAGGCATTCATCACTGAACACTGGATCAAATACAATCTAATATGACTATGTGTTAACTACATGAGAGTCCATGGAGAAACTGCCATGCAACTGATCCCACACATATCTACATATATTAAAGGTACTCTTGCTTCTATATTTCACAAGGAGATTCCTATTGGTTCCCTTTTTTAAATTACGAGACGTGTTCTAAAGCTCCAGATAAGATGCTTCATAGATTTCTTTTCACAGACACCAAAATCCATTATCCTTTGCTACTAGTCATTTTTAAGAAGTACCATGCCTTGATTCCCTAGATACTGAAACAATAACATTAATCAATATACCACCTATCACCAACCTTCCCATCATCACATATTCTACCCCCAAAGTCTTAGAAATTGTGGAATGCTATCTGGGTAAAAGAGTATTTGCTCAAGGATCTTAGGCACACTTATATCTGTTCAGATTATATCTATTTAATTTTTCCTGCTAGTTACTGTATGGCTGCCAGTGAAGGATCAGTACCCTTAAGGTTGTAATCGATATCTGAATAAAGACAGTTCAAGGGTACTAAAGTAGAATATGGACAGGAAACAAATTTAGGAAATCCTGCTTTCTGTTTCAGGAAATGAATCTATGCCAACTGTTAAAAATTATTCTCACAACTTTAGATTAAAATGAATACAAGTTTCTGTATGCATTTCATAAACTGACCCTGCCAGGAATATTTTATTGCTATAGAATTTCAAAGGGGATATTTTCAACTCTAGTAAAATTTTCACTTAGCCCAGAAGGAATTCAGAAACAGTACGGTTTTCTGAAGAGTTCTACTTAAGCTGAAATGAAGAAATGGGACTGAATGATCTCTAAAATTTAATAATTAAAAAAATTATAATCATCAATGCCTTCAAAGTGTTGTCTTTAGTCTAATTTAAGCAAAATAACTCACTCAAGATTCACAATTCAGGTGAAAAAAAAAAGAAAATGGACATTTTTCCTTAATGAAAAAGAAGAAAGTGCTTCAATTCTCTGAACTGACATTAATGTAAAACTTTGAACTAAGTCCTACAGAAAAAATTAATATTTACATCTAAATTGTATTTTAAGGTTTCCAAATATTTCATTCACAACCATTATACACTTGAATATATTGCAAGTATTATTATCCCTACTTTACAGCTGAGGAAACTGAGATTCAGAAAAAGGATGTGACTTGAGGAACCCCGAATAAGCATAATAGAAGCAAAAGGATGAAGCAACAGGAATATTTATTCTTGCCCAAAACAGATAAACAAGTGTCAAAATCAGGAAATTAATTAGGTTTCTTGACTCTAGGTTCACGCTTTCTATAGTACTATGTAATATATATACATCTCAAACTCCAGATGGGTATAAATAAACATGTGAAGAACTATTTAAAACCCAAGAGAATTCTAGTAATTATTCAATTTTTCAAATAATATTAGGAAACAAACATGAGCAATAAGATAACCAACATCTGGAAATCATACAGACCCCAATTCTATCAAGTAATGGGAGCAAATCAATCAACAGTCATTTATTAAGTTTCTGCTCCTTGCCAAGATATAGAGCAGGAACTTATTAAATGCTAGGGATACAAAGAATATACAAAGAAATGCACTGGGAATACAAAGAATGAAGCAATCTCTCTTTCCAAGAAATTTATACTCTACCAAAGCATATTAATATATGTATATGTATATGTATATATGCACGTGTGTGTATATAGGAGCAAATGGTAGCACAGTGGATAGAATACTGGATTTGAAATCAAGAACTCATCTTTCTGAATTCAAATCCAGTTCCAGACACTTACTAGCTGTTTGATTCCAAGCAAGTCACTTAACCCTGTTTGCCTCGGATTTCTCATCTGTAAAATGAGCTGGAGAAGAAAATGGCAAACCACTCTATTATCTTTGCCAAGAAAATCCCACATGGTATCATGAAGAATTAAACACAATTGAATAACAATAACAAATATGTATATACATATATATATATATAAATATATACACACAAAGTATAATATATTCTTTTCCTCTGGATTATCCTTCAGCAATGATAATAGTTAGCATTTATATAATACCTACTATGTGCCAAGTAAGCACTTTACAAATGTTAACTCATTGATCCTCACAATAACCTTGGAGGTGGGTGCTACTAACACCCCCACTTTATAGTTGAGAAAACTAAGACAGAGGTTGAGTGACTTGCTTAGCATTACACAGCTAGTATTTGAAGACTGTATTTAATTTGTATTTGAACTCAGATCCCCCTGACTCTAAGAGGCTCAGCCTAAGTTCTATACACTGCTCCACCTAGCAATCTCCAATCCTAATAAAGCCATTATTCATAATCCAACTATCAAACTAGAAGAGATCTCAGAAAACCAAGAATAGGTGTCACCAAATAAATCTATTAACTTAAAATATTTCTGATAACTATAGTTGATTTAGAGTTTTATTGTTGTTATTTTTTTCTTTTGGGAAAATCATATAGATATTGCAAATAGATAAGAAAAAAAAAAGTGAATTTCTGTACATTTCCAAATATAAAACTGTATATGGGACCACAAAGAAATATTCGATTTCTGAAAAAAGTTTGTTCAAATTACATTGTCATAATTTCAAAGAGTCTAGCAGTTATGCCATTCCTAGGAATTTGTCACATTGCAAATGTGGCCCAGATTTTAGCAGTCATTGATGACATGAAATTCCAGTATTCAAAATCTTAGTTCAAATGAAGTCAAAGAAAAATTAGAGGGAACAAGAGGGCAAAGGACATGTATAAGATTTCACTTAACTTTCATTTCATGTCTCTAAGGCACATGCATTTGAGTCTTTCATGCTAAAAGATTATAAGTTTCATGATGGTAGTGGGAACAGCTTAGCTTCCCTGTGCCTGTGCACAGCACATGTCTCTAAAAATAAAAATTACTTTTAATGGATTTTGATAATTGATTGACTTAAGAGAAGAGTTCTTAATCTCTTTGTATGCCCTGGACATCTTTGGCAGCCTGATGAACTCTATGGACTCTTCTCAGAATGTTTGTAAATAAGTAAAATAAATTACACAGAATTACAAGGGGAAAAAAAAACACATTGAACCAGAATACTGAACTAGTAGTCAATTTAAAAAAAAAAATCATAAATTCTAGTTTAAAAAGTTCTGATCTAAGGGATCTTAGAGTATCAGAAGTTAATTGTGAGGTAAAATAAAGCTATCTAAACTTATCAGAACAACTCTTTAAAATAGAAAAATCAATATATCTAGAGCCATAAAAGAATACTAAAAATAAATACAAGGACCTTATCATTCCCTTCTTCATTTTTCAGGCGAGGAAATTGACTCAGAGAGGTTGAGTTGCCCAACATAATACAAGTAATAAGTAGAAAAGCTGAGATTTGACTCCCAGTCTAGTGCTCTATTATACCAGATCTGCTTTCCCTTTTAAAAAGGAGAAGAAATTACCTAAAGCACAGATCTCACATATGGAGACTTTGATTAATGAGCCATTCTCCCCCTAAAGGTAGACTATTCCAGGTGGCTTTAGAATAACATAATAGAGCCCAGTGCTCATCAAAACCACTATCCCATCAGGTAGTCTATCTTGCTTAAAATACAAATTTAATTTCCAAATAGTTTCCCCCTAAGCTCTATTTATAAAATTGATAAGTTTGCTTGAATATACAAGCAAGGAAAATGACCTTTTTAGCTAACCACAATAATGATGCTTTTGATACAGAGAAATTTTAAGGTTCATTCATTTAAAATAGAAATATGGTAGATAACTTAATGTTTCATTCAGTCTCAAGTTTGAGATAAATCCCTGGGAGAGTAGAGTAGGAATTTGGAGAGTGTGGTCTAGCAACACTAAATTTGGAGTCTAAAAAGCTGGATCTGGATTTTTGGCTATAAGGAGCTATGCGCCTATGGCCAGATGGCTTTCCCTTTCTGAGTCTTGGTTCACTGTCTGTAAAACGGATGTTATAATATTTGCATATTCTACACCTCACTACTTTGGCTAAGGTGCTTTGGAGACTGTTGAGAACTATATACAAATGAATTCTTCATAATTAATGACTGTATAATGATCAGTCCTAATACTAATATAATTAAGAGAACAAATAATTGTTTTTTGTGAATTATATCAGAAGTCAGCATGACAAAGGACATAAAAACACTTTCCTGCTGAGTAAGCAACCTTTATATGGAAGCAATGGGCATTCTTAATTATATGAGAAACTGGAAGTAAAACTAATTAGGAGCTCATTATAAACAAACATAAAATGGGCAACTTTGTTTCCAGGATCTACACTCAATATGAAGGAGACAAATGAGTTCCTTTGGTTTTAGTAATAGAATATGATTCAACATGAAAAGACTTCTTAAAGGTATGCAGCTTTTAAATTGGACCACATGCCTTTTAAACACTGGTCATTCCTGATACTAATGAAGACCTCTTACTCTTTCCTTATTCCAAAGTTATCTTAAGGCAGAAACTTCTTACTTAAAGTCCATCTAATTCTCTCATTTATTTCTAAGTGTGTTTATCCCAAAACACTGCATCCAGTCATTTGTCTTCATTCTAATTCATTAGCAATTATCTACTCTGATTCCTAGTTTCCTGATAACTCCTTGGGAAATTGCCAATTTCAAGCTTGTAAAAACGTGCAAGGAATGGCCCCTCTTTCTATGTTGCAGCTGAGTTGAGACTTTACCTCATCTGGGCTGGATGCCTGGTATACCCGGCACGAGTCCTCATAATGCTTCTCTGCTTCTGCCTGATCCGTCACTCCATTCGACTCATAGACTGGTGTAACATTGTGGCAGAGGGCAATTGCTTTCACAGCTTCATGAACACGGCTACTCATGGTTTTCCGGACTTTGGTGGTGAGTGTAGGGCCCTTTAAAGTGGGTGGGTCTTGAGATTGCTAGAGAGAGAAAAAACCAAAAAGAAGGATGATTAAAGATGAAGGGCTTCAAAGGGGAAAAATCAACCACCTTCTCCAGTTCTCTTCATATAGGCATACATTGTGCACACACCTTCTATGATGCTTTAGGAAATGTTTTCTCAAGAAGTACTGACTCCATTTAAACGTTTTTCACAGGTGGAGTATACCAACTTGACAACTGAACTACCACCATTTCCAGGTAATCAGAGACTTAATATTTAACTCAGACTTTCAACAGAGGAAATATATAAAATAACAAAAACAGAGCACACAAATACTGGTCAAATTTTTTACTGAGTGTCAAAGGATGATTACAGCAAATCTACTTTTCTTACATCTAACAGTAGTTAGAGTTTGAGTTGAGTAGCTCAAAATGTCTAAAAAGTCTTTAGATTTGATGTTTCATTTAAAAACCATTTCATTCAACAGAAGACAAGTGATCTGATACTTTAGAATGAATTGAGATTTAGATACATGAACACATGGTTGCCCCAAAATAGAAAACAGATGGGTTTCCTGGAACTAGAAAATAACTTTCATTTCATTTTTAATACTATTTTTAGTAGCAGCGTCAGACTTTTCAGGTAATTAGACAATTACTAAATTATACTGGTCATTGAGGGGACACACAGTGCTCTGGTTTCCTGCTCAGTTAACCTCTGGTGTCAATAGGACAAAAGTTTCGCTTCCAGGTCAAAGGGCATTGCATGGTAACAGTAATTAGAGTAATGAATCAGAACTGTAGTTTAAATGAATCATCATTTGCCAAGTGCTTTTAATTACAAAGAATTTAACACTGATATTGTAAAAAGGACCAAAAATTTATGGAAAAAATGTTATTGTCTCAATACAAAAATGCATCATGAGTAATTTGGACAAGTTCAATAATTTAAACTGGAAAACATGTCCTTTGGGTTTTTACACATTACTCAGCACCTAGACTGACCCACATTATTAATATTTGTCAGGAGAATCAATTGTTACAACAGTTAACAGAACAATTACTTTGGTTTGTGATATCAGTATGCATTGTAACAAAGGATTTGGATATATGAAATCTGCTGATAACATGAATAAAATAATTCACTATATAAGGAAATTAAGTGTGGTCAGCTACCACTAAGCTCACAAATGAAGAAAGCCGCACATGAATTGGTTTCCAAATCAGACTGAACGTCCACCAAAATGAACTGAGCCAAATCAGATGACTTGAAGTTTCATGAACATAAACTACTTGGGATCTGGTGGACCACTGGGCTGAGGGTCAAGTACTAATCTTTCAACACCTTTGGCAAATCAAGTCATAGCTTTGTGTTTCAGTTTCCTCATCCATAAAATAAGCTGACCAATATCTATCTTCCATCCTAGGAGTAGTATGATGATAAAATAAGAATTTTCAAGTACTTTGAGAGTAAAAACATGCATGTGGATATGCCAGTTCTTAACACAGTAATGGTAGCATTATCTTTCAGTCAACTGTGATCACTTTGAGAAAAGACACTCTTTAATTTCTCCAGCAGACTCATGTAAGAGTTTCAAATCTTACAGTGTTTATCTATATACCCTCTCCCCAGGCCCTTTAACCTAGACACATTTCTTCTTACTTTAAAAAAAAAAAATGCCAGTGGAAAACAAAAACAGATGTACTAGCCAAGAAAGGCAGGTTACTACACATTTTGCCCTGGGGAAAACATTAGTCCCTCACATAGAGAAAATAAAAAGCCTTCATGTGAGGTCAGAAGAGATTTCATAACCAAACACAAATAGATCTGTGGGACATTCAGATTTTTGTAGAAAGTAATTCTGCAGGGTCACAGCTCACAAAAGAGAAATCAGGAGCCACTGAAAAGGTACCTCCTGCTCCTCATTAATGAAGCACTACAAATACTTTCATAGATGCTAATTCTAGGCTGTGCTGAAATCTTTTTTAAATTAAATTTCAAGTCAGAATGTATAACTTTTATTTCTCATTATAGTTACTGAATGTTATACAGAGTGCACAAAATTTACATAAACTACAAATTTTAAAAAATGTTAATACCAAACATTAAAGAAAAGGAAATATGAACATACAAATATCCTGGTTATCTACAGTAATTTTCAAAGGCTCCCAATCTATGTAAATCTTCCAAATTTTTCAAAGAACCAGAAGAAAACAAGGGTTATATTTTCAAATAAAGAAGCTGAAGCACAAAGTGATTAATAGATTCTATTCACTGTGTGACATGGAAGAAGTCTTCAGCAAAATTTTAGAGATTTATTTTCAGGAATAACATTAATTTCTAACCCTGCTTATTTAAATAAAAAAGGAAGTTATATATTATACTTGTAATATAATGCCTATCATTTATATGGTAGTTTAAGATTAAAAGCCTTTTATGTATTATTTGTTTCTCATAACATTTGTTCCTCATAACAACCTAGTGAGACAGACAGTATATTATTCTCATTTTACAGATGAGGAAACTGAGGCTCAGAGAGGCCAAGTGATTTATCCAGATTCACACAGCTAGAAAGTGTCTAAGACAGAATTCAAACTTAGTTCCTCATGACCTAAGACCAGCTTTCTTGCCACTATTTTATCTGCTACTCTATGCTTATGACAATTTATGTATATGACAATCTAAATCCAATTTTTAAAAGTTAATGATTTTAAAACAGTGGCAAAGTTGAGACAGTTACATTTCTGAACAGATACATGGATATTCTATTTAGAGAGGCACAGGGTGGTACAGTGAATAAAGTATTGGACTTGGAGTCTATAAGGCCTGATATTTTCTATATAACCCTGGAAAAATCAGTTAGTTTTTCTATTGGGCTTCAGTTTCTTCACCTGAAAATTAGGATAATAATATTTGTACTACCTACCTCAAAAAAGTGTTGTGAGGCTCAAAGGAAATAATGCACATAAAGTACTTAGTAAAACTTAAAGAAAGATCTGTTACTTTTTTGAAAATCAGTAATAATATTGCAGTTAGTAAGCGGTAGGCACTTGATATTTATTGAACACATGGAAATCTAACTTTATACAAAAGATTAATTATGGGAGAGGCAACAAGATATAATAGATAGACATCTGGCCTCAAAGCCAGGAGTTGGGTTGAAGGCTCACCTGTGGCATGTTCTGGCTGTGTGACCTTAGGCAAGTCACTTGCTCTAGGCAATTTCCTTAATACTTTAAGTTACAGAAAAGGAACTAACTAATAGGAAATTTTTTTCACCTAAGAGCTTTTATACTGATGAAACTACAGTCAAATCTCTAGCTATTTAGTTTACAAGTAAAATTACTCACATTGCAAAAACATTCATTAAAGATAGAATTACACTATTCTATAGAATTACCCTTGAGGAACAATTTAGTTTTTGAATAATAATTTGCAGACATCTATCTCTACCTTAGTGGGGCAATTAGGGGGCACAGTGGAAAATAGCACTGAACCTGAAATCAGAAAGACCAGAGTTGAAATCCAGCCTCAGACATTTATTAGCTGGGCGACCTTGGGCAAGTCACTTAACCCTGTTGGCCTCAGTTACTTCATCTTATCTATAAAATGAGATGGAGAAGGAAATGGCAAACCATTGCAGTACCTTTGTCAAGAAAACCCCAAATGATCTATGCCCAAAGGGGTATAAATTCATGCAATTCCTTTGACCTAACAATACCACTATTAGGCATGAATCCCAAAAGAGATTTTTAAAAAGAAAAAGGACCTATATGTACAAAAAACATTTATAGCAGCACTCTTCTCAAGGCAAAAATCTTGCCTGGAAATGGAAGGGATGCCCATCAATTGGGGAATGGCTGCATGAATTGTGCTATAATATTGTGATGGAATATTAAGATGAGCAGGATGCTCTCAGAAAAATCTGGATAATCATCCATTTTTTTTAATGTGCTGTGTACAAAGTAATAGCAATGTTTTGGGATAATCAGCTATAAATGACTTTGCTATTTTCAGCAGTACAATGATCCATGACTACTTTGAAGGACTTATGATGAAAAATCCTATCTATACCCAGAGAAAGAATTGATTGCATTTGAATACAGATTGAATTATTCTGTGTGTGTGTCTGTCTTAGTAACTCTCTCTCTCTCAACTTTATTTTTCTTGAGAGTATTTTTTAGGGTGGGAGATCTATTATTTTCTTTCCACATTTTAAGTTGCAGAAAAAGGAGTAATCTACATTGGAAGAGGGAATTTATTCACCTAACAGCTCTTATACTGACTAAACTACAGTTAAATCTTTTTCCCAATTAGGGTGGCTATTTAGTTTACAAATAAAATTATTCACATTGCAAAAGTAAGAACTTTTATGGACATGTTTTGCATAGCTTCTCATGTGATTTATTAATGGAGGATGGGGTGGGGATAAGGGAGAAAATCTAGAACTCAAAAGTTTTAAAAACAAATGCAAAAAATTATTTTAAATGTAACTGGGGGAAAAATATTAAACAAATAAATAAATTTTTTTAAAAAGAAAACTTCCAATGGGGTTATAAAGAGTCAGACAGGATTCAAATGACATTTTCTAGCTTAGTACTCCTTAGTCAGCACAATGCTTGACACAGAGTAGGCACTTAATGCTCACTGACTTCTAGAAAAATGTATGCTTCTAGAAGGTAGGAACTGCATCTCTCTTTGTCCTTGTATCATCAACCCCAGCCCAGTTTTTTTAACATGGAGTAATTACTTACTAAGTATTTGTTGAGTTGGCTTGAATTCTTGGAAATGCAACTATTATTTAAATTAATGTATACCTACCTCACAGTCATTCATACTTAACTAACACCATTAATTGTCTCCTTAAAAACACAACTTTCAACAAAAAGCTTATTATCATGTATAGTGATTTCCATAGAAAGAATGACATATATCTCATATGTGGACAGTTATGCAAATAGCACTAAGACATTTTTATGTTACAATGAAGTTTATTTTATTATGGGAAAAATTTTGATCAGATCACTGACACATTTAGTTTTATTTTTGCTCTCTTTAACTATCAATAGATCTGTGATAGGGGAAGACATGAGCATATTTGTAGGAAAGGAGTCCTTAAAAAAGGAGAAATTTAAAATAAATAAGAGAGTGGGGGATGACAAAAAGGCAAAATTTCTTGGAGGAGATAGGATGGAATGGGATTGCCTGTGCAGAGAGAAGCATTTATCTTAGTAAAGAATAGGGCCATCTCTACATGTGATACAAGGAGGAGATAGAAGACATCTGAGTGGAAGACAAAAGAAGAAGGAGCCCAAACTAATTTTTTCTGAAAAACATGAGGCAAGATTCTCAGTTGACAGGGTAGGGGAAGGAATAGTCATAGGAGGTTTGAGGAAGGATGAAAAGATTTGTAAGAACCACTGGAAAATGGGATAAGAAATTAATAAGGTAAGTCTGGAAGGATTGCTTAGTTCCTGTAAGGACCTTAAGTTAAGGTTTTATAATATAATGGATTCAAGCAAAAATGGTTTAATGATTTTCTCTACCTTTGTTCAACATGTTTGTAGGAGCAAAAGCAGCAATAGAATGATCCATGTTAAATACAGGTTGAGGTGGTCCAAGGCTGAGACTTGGCAGGGTACAATCCTTGATATATTAAGGGAATCAGGAACTCAAGAGAAAACAATGTATAGTTGAACTTATTCACCAAAGAGTCAAGATAGAGGAAAAAGAAGAAAGCAGTTAGTGTATAAAGTGATGACCTAAGGAATAAAGGTTATAGTGGGGAAGAATAGAGTTTGGTAAGGGAAGGCAGAGGGAAAGATGGAAAGTCAATAGATTATGGTCAGATGAGATTTTGGAATTCTTGGACATGAAGGAAGTACATTTCTGGATATGACCACAAATGTGGTTGAGGTGGGATGGAAGAATAGGTCATAAGAAACCAATAAGTTGAATAAGAGCGAGAGAAAGAGACAGTGAAAGAGAGAAACAAAGACAGAGACAGAGAGAAAGAGGAAGAGGAGAAGGAGTCCTCTAGCATGAGGACAGGAATTAAGGAAAGAAAAACTGTGAGACAAATGCTGAACTGATTGAGGAAAAAAGGAAGGAAGGAAGGAAGGAAGGAAGGAAGGAAGGAAGGAAGGAAGGAAGGAAGGAAGGAAGGAAGGGAGGGAGGGAGGGAGGAAGGAAGGAAGGGAAGGAGGGAGGGAGGGAGGAAGGAAGGAAGGAAGGGAAGGAGGAAGGGAGGAGAGTTAATTGGTGGTCAGAAGTCACAATTACCAAGATTTTGATTGGTTGGTATATGTGAATTGCATGAAACTCAAAAATGGGTAAGCTACTGAGTGATGGAGGTAAGAGAATGTAGAAGTGGCAATGGGGGAGTAAGGAATAGTCCTTATTGAACTGAGAAGAATGAAGATACAGCCAGTATTGGAAATGGTGATCAAAGAAGCTGTGTCATCAAGGGGGAACCAGACCTCAGTTATTACAGGTATGGGAAAGGAAAAGATTTAAGATGAGAGCAAGTTTGTTGCCTATATAACAAGCATTCCAGAAAGCAAAGTAGGAAGGGTTTGAAGCATTCAGTTCCAACTTTAGAATGACAGGATTATAGGAAATGGGAAGAAGGTGGCAGAGGGTAAGGAATGGAGTCTGGATGAAGACTCACAGAGATTCAGAATCACTGGAACTTATTGAATGTGGCCAGGTGTGAGTAAAAAAACACAAGATCAGAGGGGAGGCCTCATTTCATTTTTTCTTTTCCCTGTGAAGGCTGGAGATGGTGAAGAAAAAGATGGAAGTCCTGCTATCTACCAAATGTGTTCTTCCTGTCCTCTCAGCAAACCCAGTAGAAAGAAGGTCACTCCTCTTCTCATCTGAAGCTGGAGATAAGGAGAGCACAGTAGAAGGTTGGAAGCCTTATACAGAGGAGCAGGAGGAGAGGGAAATCCCATTGGCATAATTTGCACAGATCAATGTAAGTCACACCTTGTTGCCTTCCTTCAGGGATTCATGAAGTAGTGCCTGTGGTCTGGACATCCCCTATACCTAGAAAACATTTTCCCTCACTACCACTGCCAACCTCTGCTTCACAGAATCCCTTACTTTTTTTAAGACATAGCACAAACAAAACTTTCAATATAAAGACCTTCCTGTTCTTCTCCATTGCTAGTGTCCTCTCTCTTTAACTACCTTGTGTTTATTTTGCACTTATGCTATTTGTTAAAGCCAAGAGGTTTTACTTGTTTAAACAAGAGGAAAACAGAGACTGACTGCTCCAACTCTATGTCACAGCTTTGGCTTTTTAAAGGGGGAATAGATTAAGCAATAGTCAAGGAGGTTACAACATTTTCAGTTTTCTATGTTTACATTCTTAAACTCAATAACTATGTTTTACATTCTAAAATATTTTAGTTCATAGACATCATTGTGATTTCACAAGAATTTACTTATTGTAACAATTCTGTCAATACTGCTACAGGATGAAGTCAGTCTTATTTTTCCTCTTTA
The DNA here is from genome assembly GCA_023553655.1 of Myrmecobius fasciatus. Classification (NCBI taxonomy): domain Eukaryota; kingdom Metazoa; phylum Chordata; class Mammalia; order Dasyuromorphia; family Myrmecobiidae; genus Myrmecobius; species Myrmecobius fasciatus. Next base: position 468,029 of record JAJPUD010000993.1, on the reverse strand, counting down.
TCATGATGGCATGTAGCCTTCCAACTCACAGGATGATTATGAAAATCAAATAAGAAGGTGCATGTGAAAGCACTTTATCAACTGTAAACACTACAAAAACTTGATTCATGAACTGATGCTGAGAGAAAACAAGCAGAACCAGGAATGCATTGTACACAATAACAGCAAGAATGTGTGGTGATCAACTATGAAAGGCTTGGTTCTTCTCAGCAGTTCAGTGTTCCAAAGCAATCCCAATAGACTTTGGACAGAAAGTGCCAATCAACACATGCTGTATTCACTTCTTTTTTCCTTTTTTTTTCTCTCTCCCATAGTTTTTTCCTTTTGCTCTGATTTTTCTCCACCAACATGATTCAAAAAGCAATGTGTATTAAAAATAAACTTACTATAATTAAAAAAACAAACTTTATTACTGTAATTATGATCTGTTCGAAAATGATACAAAGCACACAAATATTTATAAAAACATGCCATCTCCTTGAAGAAAATATATATTCCTTGAGAATAGGAATTATTTTATTTCTTTATTTGTGATTCCCAACTCTAGCACAGTGCCCGTCACATAGGAGGATAGGGATAGGACATAGATATTGAGCCTGTAATTTACTAATATAGGGAAGATCCAATGGAGATCTATCTCTGCAAGTCAGCATATTTTCTCTATCACTATAAGTCAGGATATATTTTTCAACTTATCTTAGAAGAAGTTAAGGACACAGTAGGTAAAAGCAGGCATTCAATAATGCTCATTAATTGATTTCACTAAAATTTATATGTGTGCGTGTATATGTATATGTGTATGGAGCAACATGAGAAAGTATAAAAATTCAAAATACTTCAAGCTCTAGTTCATACATTTAGACTTATCATCACTCTCCTCCATTAAATTTTAAATTTTTAACTAGTTTAGCTTCGAGAAAATGCAAACATTCAAACCATATACACCTTTGCTCACCACAAAACCTCTAAAAGATAGTAAAGAATATTCACATCTTAATATTCACCATGTTTTTAGAGAGATGGAAGGGGGGGAGAGAGGAAATATTTCTCACCAAAAAAGTAGACAAAGGCTTCAGAAGCCTCATCATAAAGCTACTACTTGAAAAAAAAAAAAAAAGCTACTACTTGTACAACTGGACCCAAATAAGTATGCTCTTCTTTGTTATCAAGACAGTTTTGTGCTCTTCCTCATTGGCACACATAAGCCCAGTTGTAACTGTAGTTCTTACTCCACGTCCTTTTCTGCCACAGGCTCTAGATGGTTTCAGTCAATTTTTGAAGTTTACCAAAAAAATTTTTTTTAAATTACCATGAGCTAGAGTAGAAGAGAGGGACTGTAGTTTTCTGCACTACAGTATTTACAATCAAGTCTTGGGCTTAATTCATACCTTAGACACCTTTTATCGGCAAAGAATGAAAATGGGAGTGATTTCAATAGAGAAAAGGGGACAGATGTAAGAAAAATTTGGAAGTAGACTTATCCTGAATCAGAGGGAAGAGTTAAAGATGACTTTGTGTTTACAACTTTTTGTAATTGAAGAAATGGTGGTGTCCTTGGAAAAAAATAGGAAAACAGACTTAGTAATGGTATTGTTGGAACAAAAGGTATATTGTATTGCACATAAAAGTTTTGTAGTTTCATGAATAATCTTCTTTTTTCTTATTCTATGTTATGGAAACCTTTGCTTTATTTCTTAAGTTTAGACTAAAACAAATAAAATTCAAAAATAAATAAATAGAAACTATCCCACCCACCCCCCAAAAAAGAAAAAAAATGGGGAGATATGCATTTAAACAGTAAGTACAATTTAGGATATGTGGAACTTGAGATGCCTATGGGACATTTGGCAACTAGCTAGTATGATGAATAAAATGTTGGACTCAGACTTAGAAAGACCAGAATTTAAGCAAGTCTCTTCACCACTGAATTTTAGTCTCCTGATCTGTAAAATTGGAATGACACCACCCCATAGCCTTCAAAAGGCTATAGGGGCAACTAAATGAGGTAATCCATATGAAGATACTTTGTGAATTGTAAAAGCATAAGATGATATTATTACAAAAGGAGAGAGGGGTGGCATGGTACCCATAATATTAAACATTGTTAATATATTTCAACCTAAACCTACAAATATCATTTGCCCCTTGGCTTGCTCGTTTATAACAATGTTTCATACAACCAACTAAATCCTGTAACATTGTTTTGCCTAATATCCTGTTAAAAAAAAACAAATAACTGACATTAAAGGATGATGTTACTTTAACACTTTTTAAATTTACTTCGTGCTTCTGCACTATAGCAGTTATTCTTCTATCTCTAAGTTGTTAGAAATGCTAGTATTTCTGCTATGATTGATAGCAATTCAAGAAGTTAATTAGATGTCAACAATGACTATAACATTCAGTTCTCTACTGAATAAGAGATCAGATGATCTCTAAGACAGCTTTTATCTCTAAAGTTATATGACTTCATTTATTTGGTAAATAAATTTTAATACAGATAGCATCCTGATTTCAGAAAGGTAACATTGAATAGTGAATAGAAGGTGAAACTTCAAGTCAAGAAGACTTAGCTTGAAATTTTTACTCTGATATTTAACCAAACCACAAACAAGATATTTAACCTTGCAGAGTCTCAGTTTATCTCTAACATGGAAAAAATAACACTGGTGGTATCTATTTTGGAAGACAATTATAAAGCCAAAATGAAATGATGTATTTAAGCTACTTTGTAAACTTGAAAGGCTTCTATATCAGTTATCATCATTATTATCATATTATTCCCAAGATTCATTTAGCACTTTGAAGATTATCTTCAAATACACAATCATCTAGACATACATCCAGAACATCCTTGAAAATATGTCAACAGGTATTTTATTAAGTACCTATTATATGTCAGGCACTATGCTAAGTTACTGGAAATAGAAACAAAGAAAAAAAAAAATGCAGTCCCTACATTCAAGGAGCTCACAGCCTAATGAAGGAGACAAAATACAAATAACTGTATACCAATAAGAAACATAAGATAAACTGAATATCATCAACAGGGGGAAGGCACTAGTTTTGAGAGGATCAGGAAAAAGTACTAGAAGGGAATGGGCAAACATTAGCAAGAGACACTATTTAGCACCTAATAATGGATTGAAAAGAAAACAAGTCACCTGTGCTATCTGTTGATTAAAAAAAAACACAATTGATTCAGTAATTCAAAATATCATCTTCAAGTCTCTCTTACAAAGTATCTTCCACCCACAAGTCAAAATAACTCAATATTTAATAGCAATATATAATAGCAATAACACTATTCTAAAACCCTTAAATTATAAACATCATAACAAAGATCTGATATAGATTATAAGAGAAAAAAATTTAACTGCATATTAGTAGTTTGAAGAACAGAGAAAAAATTTATTTTTTTTCTTTTTTAAAAAATAGAAACCTGGAATTACTTACCTGGGTATAAATGCTAAATATGTGGCTTTGTACTTCATCCATTGAATCTAATCCATAAGCAACTGTTCCAAGATGGAGTCGTTTAAAGACCATCTCATTTTGGGTAAGAGTTCCTGTAACATATCAAATTTAAAAGGATTTGTACAAATAAAACTAAAGCAGCCAAGATTAAAAGGTAAGCAGAAAACTAGAAAAAATTTTACAATAAATTATTCTGATGAAGGCTTCATTTGTCAAATATATAGAGAATTGAGTCAAATTTTTAAGAATATGAGTCATTTTCCATTTGATAAATGGCCAAAGGATATGAACAGGACATTTTCAAAGGAAGAAATCAAGCTTTCTATAATCATATGAAAAAAAAATACTCTTAAATACTATTGATCAGAGAAATGCAAATTAAAACAACTCTGAGGTACCATCTCACATATATCGGACTGGCTAATATGACAGAAAAGGAAAATGGCAAACAGTGGAGGGGAATGTGGAACAATTGGGACACGAATGCACTGTTGGTATAATTGTGAACAAATCCAACCATTCTGGAAAGCAATTTGGAACTGAGCTCAAAGGACTATAAAACTGTTCATACCTTTTGACACAGCAATGTATTACTAACTCTGTATCTCAAAAGATACAAAATTTAAAAAAGAAAAAGAAAAGGGCTTATATGTACAAAAAATATTTAAAGCACCTTTTTTTGTAGTGGCAAAGAATTGGAAATTAAAAAGCTGCTCATTAATTGGGGAAAGGTTGAACAAGTTATAGTGTATGATTATGATGAAATATAAATGTGCTACAAGAAATAATAAGCAGAATACTTTCAGAAAAACATGTACTTACATGAACTGATACAAAGTGAAGTGAGCAGCATCAATATTTTCTTGTTACCCAATAATAGCAATATTATACAGTGATCAACTATGACTAATTTAGCTATTCTCAGAAAAATCCAAAATCCAAGAGAATTCTGAAGGATTTAATGGGAAAAAAAATGCTATATATCTCCAGAAAAAAAGACTGATAGCTTCTGAATGTCAAAGCATACTAAATTTTATCTTCTTTATTTTTTTCATGTTTTCTTTGTGTTTTCTTTCACAACATGACTAATATGGAAATGTCTTGCAAAACAGCATATGTATAACTTTCATCAAATTGATGGCCTTCTCAGTGGGAGGAGAGGGGAAGGGGAGAAATAATTTAGAATTTAAAATTTTTTAAAAAAACAAATGTTAAAATTGCTTTTACATGTAACTGAAAAAAAATTTTTTTTAAAAAAGGATCCTTGTAAAATTGAAAAGATGCCCATCAATTGAAGAACGGCTGAACAAATTATGGTATATGAATGTTATGGAATATTATTGTCCTGTAAGAAACGACCAGCAGGACGATTTCAGAGAGGCCTGGAGAGACTTGCATGAACTGATGCTGAGTGAAATGAGCAGAACCAGGAGAATATTATACACAGCAACAAGACTATACGATGATTAATTTTGATGGACATGGTTCTCTTCAACAATGATGTGATTCAAACCAGTTCCTATTGTTCAGCGATGAAGATAGTCATATACATCCAGAGAGAGGCCTGTGGGAATTGAGTGTGAACCACAACACAGCATTTAATGCTTTCTGTGAATATTTCCATGCATTTTGTTTTCCTTCTTAGGTTGTTTTTTCTTCTTCTCTTTCTAGATCTGATGTTTCTTGTGCAGTAATTTAACTGTATAGATATGTATACATGTATTGTATTTGTCATACAATTTATCCTATTTAGCATGTATTAGATTGCCTGTCATCTAGGGGTGGGAGGTGGGGGGAAGGAGGGGAAAAGCTTGGGAAAAAAAAAGTTTTTGCAAAGGTCAATGTAGAAAAATCACTCATATGTTTTGTAAATAAAAAGCTTTAAAAAAAAAAAAAAAAGGATCCTTGTAACAAGTACAATTCCTAAAATGAATGACCATGTCCATTTCCAGGAAGAGAACATTTCATCAAAGAAGCAACCTCCCCTCTATTCTCCAAAAAGTTCCAAGAAGCAATTCCTTCCAAGAGAATCTTCCAAAAGAAAAGAAATTCTATTAATTTCAATTACATAAAAAGGAAGATAAAGGGGTGCCCATTAGTTGGTTACTGACTGGATAAATTATGTTATATAAATGTAGAGGAACACTATTTAGTCATAAGAAATGAACTATTGTACCATAAGAAATGAAAATAGAGATAGCTTCAGAAAAAAGGAAGACTTTTATAAAGGGATACAGAATGGAGTGAGCATAACAGGAAAACAATTTATAAAACAACAGAAATATAAAGAAAAACAACTTTGAAAGACTTAAGAAACTTGATTAATACAATGACCAACCATCATACCAGAGGTCTGATAATGAATTCTGATGCCTACTACCTCCTAAAAGAGAAGTGAACTCAAAATGCAGAATGAGATATATCTCTTTACACAGGGACAATCTGGAAATTTGTTTTGCTTGACTATGTATATTTGTTATAAGGACTTTCTTTTTTTCTTTTTCCCCAGTGAAGAAAAAGTAGGAGCAAAGAGAAGAAAAAGAATATTAGTTGATTGAAAAAACAGTTTTAAAAAATCTACCTGATCACATGAAGAAAATATTATACTGAAGCATTCATTCTACACTGTAACTACTACTCTCTAATGAAGAGATTACCTGTTTTGTCTGTGAGTAAATAGGAGATCCTCCCAAGCTGTTCAGGAATTGTGCTAGAACGAACCACAGTGCCAGGAATTTTGGAATCCCTGCGAATCACCCAGCTATATACAATTTTTCCCATGTCTAAGTTGACACGCAAACTGTCCAGAAAAAAAAAAAAAAAAAAAAAGCAGGATTTGAAAAATCTGGGAAAGCATTTTCAATGAAAGTAATGCACTACTGAACAATGTTCTTAGGTTCACATTGACCTCTAAATATTGACTAATTACCAAAATCCAAGAAATCTTTGTTTTCCTGATATAATCACCATACCACTCCTGTGCACTAATATAGCACTTTCTTATCTCTTCTGTTGCATATATGCCTCCAGTTAGATCTCTTTGTCAATATGGTGGAACTCCTCAACTAGAGCATTCATGACCCCTTTCTGCTCAAGAAATTTTTACCCAATTTCAGGTATATAGGTATATGAAACAGGTATACAAATCAAATGTTTACTGATAATAAATCATAATTTCACATTCAGTTACATGACCCCATATAAGGTTGTGAACCACAGTTTAAAAAGCTTTGAACTGAATTATGAGTTTCCTGAGGGCAAGGACTTTGTCTCTGTCTTCCTTTTGTTCCCTATAGTTTCTAGAATGACTCCTTATATCTCAAGGTCACTGAACAAATGTTACTAAGTACAGAAGTAGGTTCATAACTCTAGAGGTATAGGGGACTTTGATGGTCATCCAAACCCATCATTCTGTAGATATGAAGAAGTCCAAAGACTTAATCAAGTCTTTGGTCTGTACTATTACTAGAGATAGTAAACATCAGAGATAGAAGGAACAGGTAGATTAAAGGATGAATGGGTTAATGAAGGGATAAATGACTGTACCTAATACAACTCTTTGGATCATTTATTCTTTTAAGTAATAATTTAAGTATTTTATGTATGTATAGGTTTGCCTTAAGTATGCTGAGAAGACAATCTCTCAGTCCACATTTTCTTCAGCTGTAAAATGAAGCTGCAAAGGTGGGGTTGGGAATAAGAACAAGATCTCTGAAGTTCCTTCCTATTCTAAATCTATGATTCCAGAAATCAGTCTACTCTAAAAGGGGAAACAACCATGTAGATAAAAAAATAAAGTCTAATTATAAAAGAGGCAGCATAGTATTGTAGAAAGAAGATCGAATTTGGACTTAGAAAGAAGTAGATTTGAACCCACCTTTGCCAATTATTTGCTATTGTAAGCTTGTGCAAGAAACATCTTTCTCTATGTCTTCATCTAAAAAATGAGAGGCTTAGATCATCTAATTGCTAAAGAGCCTTTTAACTTTGTGATTCCATGATGCTTTCTCTTGAAGCATGGTGAGATGGAAAGGATGAAGTAATTAGAATAGGAAAGCCCAAGTCCTGTCACTTACTGATTCTGTGACTAAGAATAAGCCATTTCCCCTCTCTGACCTCAGTTTTCTCATATGTAAAATGAGAATAGGAACCCACTTTCTACTTCATATGGTTGTATAGAAAGCACTTTGTAAATCACTATAGGAAATAAGGTATTGTTTTTGTTATCTCATGAAATAGCTAAAGAAGATAGAGGCAATACATAATGAAGAGAGTCTACATTAAAGTTTGTCCTTGTTCAGTCATTTGATTCTTCATGACTCCATGGACCATGTTGTCTGTGGGACTTTCTTGGCAAAGATACTAAAGTGGTTTGCCATTTCTCTTTGCAGGTGATTTCACAGATAAGGAAACTGAGGCAAACAGAGTTAAAGGTCTTGCTCAGGGTCACACAGCTAGTACTTACTAGTCTGAGGTCATATTTGAACTCAAGTCTTCCTGATTTCAAACCCAATGCTCTATCCATTAAGCCACCTAGCTGCTGCTTAAGGCTTCTATGTACTATAAAAATTAGAAGATTCCATTAAGAAACATTTATTGAGTGCTCTGTAAATTACTAGCCCCATTTCAGATGTTGAAAGATCATGTGGTCTTTGCAAAGGTGGGGGAAGATAGATACAGAATATTGTACACATGGCAAAACCAATTGATATCTTGGGTAGTTTTGGTATATTGCTTTTTTTCCCTCTCTTTTTTATCCTTTGTTACAAAAGAAAGCTTACTTAGCATAGCCAGGTTGTCAATAAATAGTTTTTAACTGAATATTTGAAGTATAGGAGAGAGGAGGTATATTTATATATATCCAAAAATGACAGGGATATAAAAACAAAAGATAGCAATATTTTAAAAGAGGGAAGGGGAAGATAATTTTATTGGACAGTTAGGAAGATTTTGTGGAAAAAATAAGGTCGCCAAATCTGAAAAACCAAAAGCTTTACTTTCATTAAGACAATTAAAAGCACTTTAGCACTTTAAAGTTTAATAATCTCTGAACACCCCATCCAATGGGTAATTCAAGTGTTACTCTGCCAATTTTATGATATAAAACTGAAACTTAATGTTGTGGAATATTATTGTTCTAGAAGAAGGGATTTCAGGATAATTTCAGAAAGACCTGGAGAGATTCACATAAACTGATGCTGTGAAGTGAAAAGAACCAAAAGAACTTTGTACACAGCAACAACAAGATTATGTGATGATTAACTCTGATGGTCATGGTTCTTTTCAACAATGAGGTGATTCAGGTCAATTCTAATAGTCTTGTGATGGAGAGAGCCATATGTACCCAGAAAGAAGGCAGGGGAACAAATGTGGATCACAACATATTATTTTTCACCTTTTTTGTTGTCATCATTTGCTTGCTATATTTTCTCATTTTTCCCTTTTTTGATGTTTAACATTAAAAAAAAACAAAAAAACTAAGACTTAAAACATTAACTGACTTGCTCTCTGTTGTAGAGCAAAATCCTAACTTCATGCTTCTTTCCTGATTTTCATTCCTGCATTGTATCTACTAACACCATTGATGTATCCAAAAGAATAATTTCCCTTCTTTTAATAGTCCAAAAGGTCACTAGGTATGATCTTGAAATTAGAAATTGTACATTAAAAAAGGTCAATACATACTTAAATGATCACAACATGAAAACACAGGTTCCTCAGACCTTTTACCTGATGGGAATGATGTTGGAAAACAAGAGAAGGAATCTAATGATCTGCAGATACCAACGGCCAGCAAAGTGCTGCAATGCCACCATGACGAGAGACACCACAACCAAAGCTCCAAACAATATCTTCGTGAGGCAATTCACTTCTAGGTCAAAAAGGCCAATCTTGAAAAACACAGGAAAAAGGGAAAGGCAGTCTGAGATATTTCACCTTGTGATTATATATTTGGCTAGAAACCAATTGTTATACCTGGAGAAATGTATACCTTTAATTTGAGACCTTCATCCACATGGGCAGTAATAGGATGACATAGAGTCAGCATGGTATAGAGGAAAGAGCACTAGATGTGGAGTCAAGAGACCTGAGTTCAAATCATGCCATATCTGGTATTTACTACTTGGCCTGGAGCAAATTACTTTCTCCCTTTGGTCCTCATTTTCCTCATCTATAAAATGAGGAAATTAGAATAGGTGTTGTCTAAAATCCTGCCACTTCTACCTCCTATGATCTCTGATTCCAAGACAATTCGATTCTGAATGCTAGAACTCAAAGGTACAAGTTCAGTGAATCTTCATAATGGCTTTTTCTCCCCTCTCCTGGACATAAGGAGAAGAGGCTGCCAATGGGACAGCAAGCACAGTGAAAAGAGTACTGACCTTTGAGTGAGAAAACCAGGATGCAGATTCCACCCCTGTTACTTGGCTATGTGGCCTTGACAAAAATCACAGAGTTTATTTTACTGGATCTTCAGTTTACTCAATAATTTACATTGGATTATCTTTCAGTTTCCTTCCTATTTTGATATTCTACATACTATAAGTGAGTTTGGATCCAAGAGATCATTTTTTTTTCACCATGAAATCCCTTCTTCATATATTAAAATAATAAAAATAAAAAGTGTACCAATTCAAGCTGACAATAGCCTTGCAGATTAGATCAGAGAGGTTTGTCAATAAAGAAAACAAAGAGCTGGATCAAAAAAATTTATATACGGAGAGGGGTGTGTGTGTGTGTGTGTGTGTGTGTGTGTGTAATTTATTTATTTATAATGTGTATGTATATGTATATATAGATGTATATGTATAGATATAGATATATATACTTGACTGCCACAACTAAAATGAATACTTAAAGTCTTTACATTATAATTTATTTATTATTCTATGTTTAAATGGTATTTGCAAACTAGAGATAAGATATAATTATTTCACAACTTAAATGCTACAATTCCTTCCCATTAGATTTAAATATCCTTATTTAAAGGATTTAAAGACAGCAGGAACTGTCTTTCTTTTTATAAACTGTATTCCCAGAGTTTAGCATAGTGCCTGGCATATAGCAGGCAATTAATAATTGTTTATTGGATTGAAATCCCCAAAATAAAAAATATATATATAAAGATACAATTAAAAAGAAAAAAATTAATTCAACTACAAGGTCTCTTGTATTTTTTTAATCAGAAAAAATCAGTGATTTTTCATCTATACAGAGAGCTCTTCATGAACAATTCTCTATACCAAGGCAGTGTTTTGCCCAGGATTAAAAGGGCAGTATCAGTGAGAGAGAGGACTCATTCAGGTTTTCCTGACTCCAAGTATACTTCTCCATCACTACATTATGCTCCCTCTCTATAAAGTTCCATCTATTATATGATAATTCACCATAAAAAGATCTAAGGCATTCCAAACTTGAAGTCAGGAGACTTGGGTTTCATTCTTGACTCAACCAATAGCTTAACATGTAATCTTGGTCAAGTCACTTTTGAATTCTGAGCCTCAGCTCTGTAAAAAGAAGTTGAGCTAGATAATTTCTAATTTCCCTTCCCATGCCTAGAGGCTATGATTCTATGAATTCCTTCTAATTCTTAGTCTCAGAATCTCAGAACTACTGTAGGTAGTTACCACCCTACAAAAAATTCATCACCAATATATGATCTTGCAATTATTTTCAAATTCTAAGACCAGGGACCTTAACTTTCTTTGCATCCTGAATCCCTTTAGCAGTATGATGAAGTCTATGAACCGTTTCTCAGAATAATGTTTTTAAATACACAAAATACTAAGATTAAAAAGGAAACTAATTGTATTGAAATACAGTTATCAAAAAATCAAGTCCATGGAGCCCAAATTAAGAACTCTTCTTTTAAGCTAATTTGTCACCCTTCACATAACTATAGAAACTGAAATGACAGATTATATTTTAAAATACTATTCCCTGCCTAAAGCTGTCATCTGTGCATCTTAGACAAGATTAAGCTATCATATGCACTAAATTACTGTTCCCTGGAGGTTTTAAGAATTCTCCATATAAATGTAATTTGACTTATAGCTAAAGGATCATAACCTTAGAGCTGGAAAAGTCTTCAGAGACCATCTAATCCAAGGTCCTCATATTATAAGAGGAAATCTTGAAGTCAAGAGAATTTAGGTGACTTAATTTCAATATTTCAAGGACCAGTGATTTCATTCATGAAGGAACTCCTTCCACCAGCAGATAGCATGCAACCCAGCAAACTCCTTAGTGGTGTTGTTTTAAAAAAAAATCAACTGTCAACCAACATGATGATAAACCACACTTAGATCAGTTCTTGGAAAAGACATACACAAAGTCTAACACACTACCCCATTTGAACCCTTGTTTAAGTCTGGAATATTTTTTGTTTCTCTAAAGCAGGAATTTTATTGATTGCATTTCAATTCACAAAGTTTGAAGTTCATGAAATAGATGAGCTTAGCAAAATGTTGTTTGTTTCTTGAGGAGGGAAAATAGGTGTTGGGTAGTTAAAATACAAAAAAGGAGGGGGAGGAGTTCCAATTTTCCTTGATCTGGGAACATTCAAAAGAAACCGGATACTATATCTGGGTGGGAAAGAAGTTCATTTGTTAATATGAGGAATGTTTTTGCTGATTTCAGATGTAGATCTGATCAAGATAATAGTAACAGGGAACTAACCCTAGAAACCTGTAAAAGTGGGTATATTCACAAAAGGTTACCATGAAATCCTGGGGAGAATTTATTAGAAGGGTATCTGGGTCATTCCAAAATAAATCCCTAAAGCCCATAGAGATCAGCATCTTCTGAATCAGTTTAAAAAGTTTTCCCAAGGGTCCCAACTATTTATTAAAGCCTAAGCAGCTTTCTGCCTATCTTGTTTCTCTCCTGACCATAGCTCCAAATACACCTTCTTAACAATCAACAAACATTAAGTGCCTCTGTGTCTGGACGGCAAAAGGGCCTGGTGATACAAATATAATCAATGAATTGCTAAAAATGATTGCTATTTATTACTAATACCTAACATCCGTATCTTTAGTAACAACACATACTGAGATAGTTTCCATTTGTGCTGGCTCCCTCTAACCTACCTTACTTCTTGGGTTGGAAGTATTCATGACACTTCTTAGTTCCCGACCAGTATAAAGGACCACACCCACAACTGTGCCTAAAGAGAGAAACATTGAAAAAAAGAGAAGACCAAATGAAATATTAGTAAAGACATTGCTACTCCCAAATAAAATAAACTGGTTTTTGGGGGAGGTTGGTGAAGGAAAGGGATTGGCAAGAACTCTGAAAATGGAGTTTAAAGATCTGGGATTCAAGTTCCAGTTGTGTGGGGAAAGATATTTTGTAAATTGTATATGCTAAAGAAATGTAAACTATTAAGTTATGGTCCCTAAATGCCACAGTTTTCAGTCATCAGAGCTGATGGTACCTAGTATAACCAAGTGAGATTCTAAGAAATTTAGTCTTATTTAATCTATTTCAAATGGTTAGTGTCTGAGGATATAGTTAGATCTATTTAAAGTTAATAACAAGATACTTTAAATTTTCTGAGGTATTTCAAATGTAGATTAAGATAGTCAGCAAAAATCTTCTAGAGAATTATCTCAGAATTGCCATATTTGTGTAGATGGATATGCTCCTAGCATACCCTTTGGAGAAGAGAGACAATCTGAATCATATTTGGGGAACTCCCACTAAAGTCCTCCCCTGAAGCTTCTTCATGGAATAAAAACAAGTGTATGTTCTCATCAACCTTAACAATGAGGTATAAGTCTAGGAACAGATCATGAATGTGAGCAGTCAAGCTAAGTTAAAAGAAGTTCATAAGCTAAGTTAAAAGAAGAGTGGCTAATAATGGGTGATTTTTTTAGATTCATCAGACTTTCAACTAAAACAACAAGCGGGTGCAACCTACACTGGTGGCAGGATTACCCATGCCAATAAAACCACAAATCTTTTCAAGTATTTGGAAGTCCATTCAAACTACACTAGATGATCATTTGCAACTATACACTAATCTCTCCTTTTGGAAAAACCAAGCCTAAGACTCTTAATAGCAATACAAATAAAATTGTCACTAAATTCTGCTACTGAGACTAGTAATAACATTCTAGTGATTCTAATGGTTCAGGAATAAAGAATTAAATCTTATTACCCACTATATCCTTTGGAAACTTGATAGAGTACTGTATAAAAATGAGATTCCAGCTTTAGAGTCAACTGGAATCATCCAATCAGGAGAAGTGATTAATCTTCCACATGGCTGTGAGGCTATCCTTGCTACAGACTCATGCCCAGTTTATCACTGTCACCTCTGAAGCTCAGTAAACATTAGCTGCCAAGTTGCTTGAAGAAGGTAATGAAGCACAGCGAGACTAACAGCACAGAAGCAACCTCTCTGAAATGCAATGCCACGGGGATATAACAACTGTTGTTTTGTTATCTGAGATGGAAGTCACATTATTTTAAATTATCTTTATTTTTAAAAAAATCATTTCACTCCTATTGAAAAGTGAGATGTAAACCCTTCCTTTTAAGATGTTTACATACATTTACAGAATCTCAGGACTGGATAGAATCAATAGACAGTTCCAAGTTGAACATCTACCAATTCTTTCAACTGATGTTTATTTGAAATGAACTAAAAGACCTTCCACATCCTGGTCACTCTTCTCTGAATATAATCCAGTTTATTGATATCCTTCCTAAATTGTGACACTTAGAAGTAAACAAAATGTTCCACACAGGATTGGATCAGAACAGAGATGAACAGAAATAACAATGCTCTGTTCCTTGATTCTCTTTCATAATACATTGAAGATTAAACTAATTTTTTAACTGCCATAACACACAGATTAAAGTCCATGATGACCCACAAGCCTTGTATGTAGAAACTGACATCTAACCATACACTCCCATTTTACATAGATTTTTTTTTAACCCAAATATAAGCCCAACCATTTATCTTTTCCTATAAAATTTCATCTCTTTGATCTGGCCCAATGTTCTCATCTGTTGTTATCTTTTTGGGCCCTGACTCTGTCCCCCAACATAGGTTTGCCTTTCTATCATTTGGAAATCTGAAAAGCATGCTTCTTTTTTAAACATAAAAAAAATTGAGCAACCTAATAGTCATCTAAGAATTTTGCTTTTACAAAAATGTGCATCCATATAAAGTCAAAAGACTTTAGCAGTAAAAAATAAATGTGAAGGAACAATGCACATAATACAAAGTTACAAATAAATTACTGTTGTGTATTCATGGTTTTTAGTGACAGGGAAAATAGAGCACTTAAGAAAAAGTGAAAGTTTCCTTAAAAGTTTTATTCTCTTCCATAGTTTTAAACAAACAGGCAAACCAAATCAACTTCATGTAGACTTAGATATGCTTGCAGCACCACTGGATCTATAAATAGCATATGCTCTGTTAGAAGAGTAGCATTCATACATTCTCATATTAGAGATGGAAGAAGGTCATCTTATCCAACCCTATTTTATGAATAAGGTAAATGAGATCCAGAAAGGTCAAGTTAGTTATCCAAAGATACTCAGGTTAAAAGTGGCAGAATTACGATCTGAATCCAGATTCTCTGGATGGACACGAATGAAATTCTCAACTAATCCTCAGAATAAAACACAAAAATCTGAAAGTTGTTTTACACACACAAACACACACACATACATACATACACATACACATGCAGAATAAGCCCAAATTCTCAAATCAAAGGATCTGAAATTTTTTTCTAAATTATTTTTAATGTGTATATTTTTCTGTATATAATGCACATTTAGAAAGTTCAAAACCTTAACTATAATATTGTATGTGCACTCTCAGCCAGCTGGCTGAGGAAAGAAAGCTGAGCATTCTCATCAGCAGATGGCAGGCTATTCCTGCAACAGCCAAGACCCCCTTCAGTGGTCCCTGTGGCTACAGCAGATGGTAGAGATGACAGACTCTAATGAACTCTGGTCTGAGGGTAGACCACAGGCTCCATGACACTGCTGAACTGCACTAGTCCATTCCAATTAGCTGAAGTCTGGGCTTTAGAGCAATGCTTCCCCGATAAATTGGGACTTGAACTAATGACAGAACCGCTGAGGGTCTGAGGGTTTCTGGAACAAAATACAAGAAATTTAGCCTGCTTTCATACTGGAAAGTTTTACTTAAAGTATTTTCAACAAATATATAATTTCAGGGTTAATATTTTAGAAGAAAAATATTACTAGCATGAAAATTTTGTCGCGGGAATTCCTATTTATACCATGACTACCATATCCAGGGAGGGTTCTGCTGAAAACAATTGGATTTCTCACTTTAAAGCATAATTTTTAAAAGGGGAGGAAATTTTGGATAACAGTCTTTAGTAATCCAAAATGCATTTTCTGCTCAAGACCTTCAAAGAAAAACCCAAATAAAGTACACATGTATATGCAAAAACAAAACTGAGGCAGAAAATCTAAGACTTTTTTAGCGACACCTTATTTTTTTATATCTGTATGCAAATAAAAAGAAACCCAGCCTCTTAAAATGCATAATATATGATCAATTATTTAGTTATCATTAGTCTTCTTATTTACTATATTTGACTAGTTGAATTTGATATTAAAATAGGGGCAGTATGGTGATACTGGAAAATATTGGAGATAAAATTAGACGATCTGAGTTGAATTCCTCTCTCTGCAACCTGCTCTTCCTTTGGCTAAGTCATTTTCCTTTTTTCAGTCTCAGCTTTTTCCATTGTAAAGGAAAGAGATTATATAAGTGATTTTTAAAATTTCTTTCAATTTGTGATCCTATGAATATATTCTCTCAATATTCAGTTAGTCACTGTACTTGATTATATTCTCTGCATCTAAGAATTACATGAGAACATATTGTCTGGCCTAATTGATCTGTTGTTAAGTTATGTTGAACTTCCTGTCTGGGGATTTTCACCAGCTATCTCCCAAACATAGAATAATTCATTTTTCCCATCTTCACTTTTGGCTTCACTGATTTCTTTCAAATTCCAGCAAAAATCCCATTTTCTATAAGAAGTCTTTCCCAACCCTTCTCAATTCCAATCGATATTTATCATTTCCTATTTATCCAATACATAGTTTGTTTACACATAGTAATTTTTATGTTGTCTCCCTCATTTGTCTATGAGCTCTTGGAGGCAAGAACTATCTTGTGCCTTTCTTTGTATCCCTAGAACTTAGTATAGTGCCTTGCCCATAGTAGGTGCTTAATGATTTTTACTGACAGAACTGCTTTCTGCCTCCCCTCCTTTATAATTATTTGCTATAAAGGATGGCATATTAGGTAAGAGACAAGAGAACAATGTCCTTGAAATAAAAATAATATGAAAACAAAAGACATCAATAAAAATCTTAAATAAAAAAATTAGGACAATAATCTTTTTCAAAAGAAAAAGAATTATTATGCAAAAAATAACAATACATAAGGTGAGATAAATAAATAGAAAAGGACTAAACATAGTACTGTAGTATAAGAAAGGATAAATAAAAGCCAGGACTTCATTAATGTCAATACAAGTTCTTGACTGCAGATACCATAGAATTTGAGAAGTTTGGGGGATTTTTTTGGCCTCTCTTTGTGTCCCCAGCACTCAGCAAGCATAGTGCCTGACTTTTAGTAAATGCTTTACAAATGCTTGATGACTGCTTGAAAAGATCTAGCAGAAGACCCCTAGCATGCTGAATAAATTCCCAATAGAAGATTTATAGGAAGACATAGTGAACTGGTGCAATGGAAAAGGGGAAATAATGATTTTCCCTCTTCTTTAAAAGAGTATCTTCAGGGGGCAGCTAATTGGTAGAGTGGATACAGCACCAGCCCTGAAGTCAGGAAGACCTGAGTTCAAATCTAGCCTCAGACACTTAACACTTTCTGGCTCTGTGACCCTGAGCAAGTCACTTAACCCCAATTGCCTTAGACAAAAAAAAAAAAAAAAAAAAGAGTATCTTCATTGTAGTAAACTGGTAGCCATGGGAAAAAACGAAAAACCACTCTTGTACAAAAACTTGTGAGTATCTAAAGCTAAATTTATTGGAATGAAATAATTAACTGTTTCTGGGTTGGAACATAGCTTTATTTGCCCTAGCAATATACAGCTATTCTAATTTAGGGCACATAGTTTTCAAACCTGGAAGAAGTCTCTGGCTTCAGGCATATGGCCAATCTATGCTTGTTTAACTGTTAATAGCAGGAACATAGATGCTTTAATTTCACAGTAGTCCGAAGGTGACACATCAATCTTTCTATAAAAGAAGAAAACTTACTCAAGTTGGTTGAGGCTCCTCTTATCAGTTTTTCTTGTTTTTAATTTCTACTCCCAATGGGGTCATGGAATCAAAGTCCAAATTTATAGTCCTTAGACTTATATATTTATTTTATTATTTTTTTTCCTGGATCAATTGGAGTTAAGTGACTTACTCATGGTCACACAGTTAGGAAGTATTAAGTGTCTGAGGTCAGATTTGAACTCAGGTCCTCCTGATTATAGGGCTGGTACGCTATCCACTGCACCAACAAGCTGCTCCGACTTATATCTTTAAAAAACATTATTGTCTACCCACATCCAGAATGGGAAAAGGAACCTCAGAAAAGTGCTCTCAGAATTTTTATCAAACAATATGGAATTGGTGACAAACTGATCCTTGTATCATAACAATGTATGAATACACTCATATCTATCAGATTGGTTAAGCTAACAAAATAAGAAAAAGGACAAATGCTAAAGGTACTGAAGAAAAATAGGCAAAGTAAAGTACTGTCAGCAGAGCTGTGAGCTGGCCCAGCCATTCTGGAAAACAATTTAGATGTAAACCCAAAAAGCTATTAAACTCTGAACTTGCAATCTCATTACTGTTTCTATATCCTAAAGATATAAAAGAAAAAGGAAAAAGATCCATATGTGCAAAAATATTTATAGTAGCTTTTGTTGTAGTGACAAAAATTTGGAAACTAAAGGGGTACCCATTGATTTGGGGAATGATTCTACAAATTATGGAATGAATGTGGAAAAAAAAAACTGGGAAGTCATGTATATACTGGCACAAAGTGAAATGAGCAGAACCAGAACAATTTACGCAGTAACAGCAACACATTGTTTTTGAAAGACTCAAGAGCTCTAATCAATACAATGACCCACCACAATTCCATAGGACTTAAGATAAAACATGTTTTCACCCACTAGACAGAGAACTGATGGACATGGAGTGCAGAATGAAGCATATTTTTTCCCTTTCTTTTTTTTCTTTTCAACTTTTTTTAGAAACATAGTTTTGAAACATTTTTAGTGGTGGCAAAAAATTGGAAATTGAGGACATGTATTATCAATTGGGGAATGGCTGAATGAGTTGTTATACATACTCTGACAGAATACTATTGTGCTATAAAAAATGACAAGCAGGAAGCTCTCAGAAAAAGCTGAAAAGTTTTACCTGAACAAATGCTAAATGAAATGAGCAGAACAAGTATAGAACAGAACATTATACAAAGTAACAGAAATATTACATGATGATCAACTGTAAATAAATTAGTTATTCTTAGAAAAATAATGATTCAAAACAATTCTGACTTATGATGAAAAACGCTACCCATTTCCAGAGGAAAAAGAACTGATGGAGTCTGAATGCAGGTTTAAGTATATATTTTTTTATTTTTCTTGAGCTTTTGCCTGTGTTTTCTTTCATAGAAATACTTAAATGGAAATATGTTTTGCCTGACTGCACATGCATAACCTAAGTCACACTACTTGAAAAAGAGAGGTGATTTGGAACTCAAAATTTGAAAAAAATATTTAAATTGTTTTTATATGAGATTGGAGAAAAATATTAAATTAAGAAAAGTACATAGCTAATGCAGAAATTTGTTTTGCATGACTATACATACTTATAGTGAGGTATTTTTTTTGCCTTCTCATGGTGTGAAGGAATGGGGTAGGGAGAAGGAGAGAATTTGAAACAGAAAAAAAAGGAATAAAAAAACTTTGTACTTTAAAACAAATAATTTTTTTTTAAAAAAAGAAGAAATGATGAAGAGAATGGTTCCTGGGAAGACTTGTATGAACTGATGCAGAGTGAAATAAATGATTTATATAGTAGCACCAATATGTAGAGACAAACAATTTTTAAAGACTTAGTTACTCTAATCAAAATAATGATCAATTACAATTCCAGGGATGATGAAAATGCTAGCCATCTCCAGACAGAGAACTAATGAACTCAGAATGTAAACTGACCATATTTTTTAGAAATTCTAATGTGGATTTTTATCAAGAGATAATGAACAAACTATAAAATAATCTATAATCTATGAATATAAAGATTATAGAATAATACCAGCAAAACAAAAAATACTAGAAAAATATTAAAATAGAAATAGTGCTAGAAATTTGATAGATAACAAATAGAGGAAAATTCTTATGTAATTTTAAAGATTCTGAAATAAGAGCAGCAAAAGCAAAAGGTACTTAAAATACATACAAAAATGGAACAATGCAAGAAATTCCAAGTTAAGGTGGATAATTGACATTTTCAAATAATTTAAGGAAGAATTTTTAAATGGCAAAAAAAAAAAAAAAAAAAGGCAAGGAGTTTAGTGGCAACTTAAAAAAAATGCCAGAAGAAAATTTAGGGTTTTTTCCTCCACTCCCTTCCCTGCTTATAAAAAGAACCCCAGGGGAAGCTGAAAGGAGTGAGTAGAGTTAAACATGTGAACCATACCCTTTGATAAAACTCTTGAGAAAATATTTATACACAGTTTAAAGGTGGTATGGGTCTAAGAGAAGGTCTTGGCATGCAGTCACATCATAAATAATCCATTATGGATTACCTATTTATTTTTATTGATTATATATATAAAGTAAAACACTGCATTTATCTTCCAAGTTTATCTGTCTGTTCCCATGGGAAGCTGACTTCTTTAATGTCAAAGCCATGTGAATAGGGCTCCATGAAATATCATAAATTCCGGGAAGAAAAAGGATTTCTACCCAATAGGGGCTCAGAGCTACTTTAATTAAGTTAATATTACTCACTGACCACTACACGGAGTTTGGCAGTACCTTGGTCTTCCCCCTAAACATAGTGAAATGTAGAGCAGTCAAAACAAGCATGAAGCTTTCCCCAAGGTATGACACTTTTTGGTATAGATCAGGTTCATGACTAACTGTGATTTTTGGTCCAAAATCAAATATTATTGAGCCATGAAGACCAATATGCCATCAGGGACCATAAATTTGTAGCTGGAAAGATCTTGGAGGTCATTTTGTATAACCCCTTCCTTATGAAGATGAGGAAACTGAAGCATAAAGAGTCACTTGCTCAAAATCATATAGGTAGTAGTAAATCCCCAAACCAATCCTCAGATTCTCAATGTAGTGTACTTTTTGTCACGTTGGTTTTGACTTGACTCATTGTTTCTGAAGGCTCATTGGGAAGGGGGTAATTACTGTCATGGAATAGCAGATATCTAAAAAGGCATGAAAAAAGATAGGAAAAGAAGGAACGAGAAGACAATATGCCCATATTGAGTCAATAATGTCATCAATATTATATACAGTGTTGATGAAGAAGCAGACATAAACTGAAAAAGGCAGAAAGGTTTAGGAGCCAAAGACCTGAAATCTAATACTAACTGCAACAGCTATAGGACACTGCACTCTGAGACGTTGGCCAAGTCATTACCTTCCTCTGTCATTCCCTATAAAGCTGAATTAACCAAGGAATCTGGGTAGACATATTTCATTCCTATTAGCATATACAGTGATTCCTCCACACTTTAATAAAGTAGTTTTTGTACTCTAATTGGTTGGCTCAGCTGGTAGTATACTCAAGAATTGCTATCAGAGAGAAGGCAAAGGAGAAATCTCATGGTCCCAAAGGCACAATCTTCAGAAAATTTGATAGTTTCCAGTAGAGAACCTTGGGAAACTTCCATATGGGGATGCCTGAGAAACATTTCATCACAGGCATTCAAAATCAAAAAGCTTTGATTTTACTCCCATCTCCATGGATAAATATCAGTTCAAACTGAACCATAACATGTTTCCATATTGACTGGCTCCCTTCTTAAGTGTTGTACTTGCTTTGCTGTCTCTCACACAAGCTTCCATCATGATATTCAATCTGACATGATTTCTATTACAGATTAGGATGTCAATCTAGAGGGAGCAATTAAGACCTATTCTCAGAGTGGATGATCCAGAAGGACCCACAGGCCATTGGAATTCCCATTCCTACACTTTTATAAACATCAGAGAGGCAATTAGATGTCAGCTCAACTCCCCTGAGGTGCTAGGACAAGTAAAAAACTTCATTCTACCACTAATTTCCCCAATTGACAAAAGATGATTATTTTAATTATGAAATGATTTTTTTCTTTTTTAAATTGCTAACATATTCCTCAGAAATCACACACTTACCTGATGCTACGACTGTGCCAGCCCAGAGTGTATTCTCTATACTTAAGCTCTCATTGATGGGAGGGTCACTGTCTTCCTGATAAAGATCAAGATGGAGACATATTCATTTGTCAAGCTCACAGAATTCCTACATTCCCCTCCCACACTATATCTAAATGAAAGAAGGTATACTGGAATCATAAGAGAAGACTTTGAACCTGTTGTCATTCTTCTCTTTGAGGGTTTCACAAAATTAACTTCAACTAACATTTATTTGAGCACTTTCTAGCTAGACACTAGGCATGATTTTAGATACTAAATACAAAAACAAAAAATTAAATAAAAGCCCTTGAGGTGCTTATATACAACTTGAGGTGGGGTGAAATAAGAATAAAATAGGAAAATGTAAGGTAATTTGGGGAGGGAAGGGAAAAGGATTCACAACTACAACAAAAAGTTTTGTTTAGGAATTGCCCCTAAGGAATTATGTAGGATCTTGTCTTGGAGGGAAAAAAAATCAGAATTCTTATAGAGGTAGAAGTGCCAAATATGTGACACAGTTTTGTCTTAGAGATGGGGAATCCAATACAGAGATAAGGAAATTTGTGTAACTAGAAAGTAAAGCACAAGAAATATAAAACAAATCTGGAAAAATAGCTTGCAGCTAGATTGTAAATGGTTTTATATGTTGATCTGAGGCATTTCTATTTGTCCTGAAAGCAACAAAGAATCACTAAAGATTTTTGAGCAGGGGAATGTTATAATTAGATCTGTGTTTTGCAAAAATTATTCTTGCAACAACATGGAGGACAAAACAGAGAGAAAAAGAGGCTAGAGGCAGGAAATTCAATTAAAAAGCTACTGCAACAGGATGTGTAAGTTTAGAGAAGGTGATGGATGAAAGACATAATCAACAAGATTTGTCAACTATTTGGACCTGTGGAGTTAAGGATGACCTGCAAGATACTCATCTTCATAAGAATGATAATTTAATCCAAGGGAACACATGAGTCAATCAAAAAATATAGAGAAAGAGCCTTGTGATAAACTCATATTCAGCAAGAAGACAGTGATTCAACAAAGAAGAATTTGAACAGGGATAAGTAAAATTCAGAGAGATCCCTGCTCCAGAAACCAAAGAAGGATTATACGGAGAGGGGATAGATGACAACATCCAAAGCAGCAGAGAAATCAAGGAGATTGATGGCTGAATAGAACACCTAACTTAACAGTTAATCATCATCATTGCTAGAATTTATGTAACACTTTAAGGTTTGCAAAGTGCTCTACAAATATCTCATTTTTCCCCCCAACAACCATGGGAAATAGATGCTATTATTATCCCCATTTTGCAGGTGAGGAAACTGAGGCAAACAACAATTAAGTGATTCCAGTAAATGTCTGAGGTCATATTTGAATTCAGGTCTTCCCTAATTCCAGGTTCAATGCTCTGTTCATTGTGTCACCTAGCCATTTTATAACTAATAATCTCCAAGAAAGCAGTTTGTGTAGAATGGAGGGGGTGAAAGTTAGTTTACAAAGGGATAGAAATGAGTGGGAGTTGAGGAAGTGAAGGCAACAAGTGTAGCTGATTTCTTCCTGGGAGTTTGACTATGACAGGAAGAAGAGATAAAAGATGATTACTGGAGGAGAGAATGGCAGAGTCAAATGAATATTTTTTTTTAAGTATGGGGGAGAACTAGGAATGTTTGTAGGCATTGGAGCTGATAGATAAGAAGAGAATGAAAAACATTATAATTGAAAAAACAAGTTCCCAGACATGGTAGTATAAGGTAGGGCACAATATGTTAGCCTTGACTGTGAGAAAGCCGTCTTCCAAAGCCATCTGCTAGAAGTGCCTCCATTTCCCCTCTACCAAAAAGCTATCCATCAGCCCCTCTCTTCTCTTCCTTTGATCCAGTCTTTTTTTTTTTCTTGCTAAGGAGGAAGGAAGATCCTCAGCTGACCAAGGGGTAAGGAGTGGAAGAGAAAAGTACAGTACTGTGGGTTTGAGGGGAGAGGAGGAAAATCAGTATCTAAGGAAAGGGGGAATAAGCTATAAAGGAATACCTGCCACTAACAGTAGAGGAAAAAAAATAAACTATAATCCCAAAATACTGAGATTTTTCAAGTTTGGTCTCATACATAAAATGATACTCCAATGATCTATCTTGAGTTTTACAAAACCCATTATGTCATAGTGCTACTCTCTCCTAGTTCTCCTTTTAAACTGCCTAACCAATGCTTTTCAACTCTTTTACTGGGACTAAAGAGACTAGACTTCCAGAGAAGGAAGGTCCATGGATACCATTTTGCCTAGATCTCTTTATTTTATCAGAAACTGAGGCCCAGAAAGGGAAAAAACAATTGCAAATAGTAAACAGCAGAAGTAGAATTCCAATCCAGATGCCTCTCACCCAAGTCCAGTGCTCTCTCCAACTGTACTACCAAACCTTATGAAAACCATTTGTTGTAATTTAAGAGGTACTCCACCTACTTTGGAAGAAACCCAATGTGACAGAAAACATTTAAGAATAAAAGAGATCAAATAAAAGAAGCTGCAAAAGAGGTGAAAGCCCCTGGACTTTGAGTCAAAAAGATCATAATCCCTGAGCGATAAATGTGCTTTTTAAGTCTCCTGGAAAATAAAATGAAAAGGGAAGCATGAATTACATAGATTCCATTTTGACAACAGAAAGAAAATTCATCTGTAGACACAAAAATTTATCCTTGAACAAGAAATCAAAAAGAAATTTACTGGGTGGGTTCTTACATAAAGGATACAGAATGACAGTGATTACAACACTATTATAAGATCATCATTCATTTGAAAAGAAATCAAGGTCAAAAGAAGTAATTTGCTCAAGATAAGATCCTAGTAAGGAAAAGAACCTAGACTTAACTGAAATTTTCTGTTTCCTAATATGAGATCCTTTCACAATCCCTCTACTTCAACCAGTTTTATAAAAGGCAGAGACTCTTCTATCTACTTTCTATAAAGAAAGGAGATGTAACCTGAGTTCCCAGTTCGTTCTCCACCAAGAGATCTATGTATGGTCTTAGACAAGTCATTTACACCATTTTCCACTATAGAATAAAGGAATTGGATTAGATGATCTCTAAAATCTCTTATAGCTCTAGAAAGTTCTTGGATTCAAAGAGCTAATGCAGTATAGGTACTTCACTATTTGGTTATATAACACCATGACAATCTACATAGCTAATACGGTTCTGTACAGCCATAAGTCTCCAATAAGTTATGAACAGATAATACTGACTTCATCAAATCAAGTCAACAAGCATTTAAGCACTATGTGACAAGCACTATGACTAATTAAATGAAATATTGTCTAACACTGTAAATAACAAAAATGCTGCAGACCTGAATAAATAGGAGTTTCCCGTATCAATGAAATCTCTATCCCTATTTCCAAATACCCCAGCCCATTCTTGCATGCACTCAAAGACAATACCATTATCAATGTAAAAGTACATTTATAACATTTTAAAGGATTTTTTCCATATATATGCTTATTTTTAAATTTAAGTTTAAAAAAACTTACCCTTGTAAAAGTCCCCACAAAGTTATGGATGTCAATATTGGGCTCTTCAGCATAGACATAGGATCGAATTTGAAGTAGGTCCTTTTAAATAGAGAGTAATATCTTAGAAATTGCTCTAACAGCAAAAACTCTACATTCACTAGATATTCATTTAAAGAATGTTTTATTTTATTAAATAATTCTTTTGCTTTATAACAAGCATTCATGTCAAAACATTATGAAAATCTAATTCAATTTTTTAAAAAGAATCTTGCCACTTAGTTGATGAGACCTGCTTTCTTCAAAATTTTAAAAGTGACCCAAAAAAAGATCTTACTTTTATGATGGCATTGAACCTGGATCTGTGATTTCACTAGTGTGAGGAATTTCTAATGAGAGAATTTGTTCCATAAATGCTTCTAGATACTAAAGTTCTACACTTAGAGTCAACTGGAGAACACTGAGAAATTAAGTTGCTTGCCCAGGATCACTTAGCAAGACTTCTTCCTGACTCTGAGACCAGCTCTTTCTCCACTATATCACACTGCCTGCTTCCTCATGATGCCAAAATTTAATAGTTGTGTCTTAATGTATTGCATATCCTAGAATAACTGAATTCCAGAATCTTCTAATTAGGTGGGAGATTGGATGCCATTCAGTCTTTATCTTAATAATGAATCCCTCTACAATGTTCATGACTAATGGAAAGGCAGCCTTTGCTTCAAGATTTCTGGCAAGGTAGAACTCCTCATCTTCATTTCTAGAGCTCTAGCTTTTATTTCGCTTTACTTTATACAGAGCATAAATCAACATGTCACAGACACATCTGTACTTCTAGGCCCAATATGCCCCTCCTCCATATGATAATCTTTCAAACACCTGAAATCAGTTACCACATCTCATGTATCATACTAGCCAAGTCATAAGATTCCAAAAAGCCTGCATTTAAACCAGCACAAATATCTTCAGTCTAAAATTATTTCTATGGCATTCCACTGTGCACACCAAATAAGAGTTTCCCCCTCTATCTCTTCCCCCTGCCCTTCTAATTCTTCCTTCTTTCCCTCTCTGTCTCCTTTTCCCAGTGCCAGTGCTAAGGACTTAGAAATGTTACCAGTGATTAATGCAAACATTTCAAATAGATGAAATTTTCCCCTGTTTAGAAGATCTCCTTTACTTCCTTTAGTAGCTTGTCCAAATGTTTAAACATTCTTATCATTAGGTAGCCTTTTTATATCACATTGAGGTGGTCCTTGAAATCTCAAAGTACACGTCAGATACTCTCTCTGTGAGGTAAATGAGTTCAATTTATGGAAAAATTGAAGGATATTTCTTTTTTTAATGAACTTTGCTTCCTTACAATGCACTAGATAAATAAGAAATTGCTTTGAAAAGGCTAAAGGCAGTTTATGCTCTTGTTCCTGTTCTCCTCCCACTCATTCCCAGTCTACCACCTGCCAAAAAGATTCTTTTTGCAATTCTGTGCCCTACAAGATATGGATATCATTGTTTCTCCCTAGAAATGACCCAAGAATTTTTTAATTTTAAAAAAGTTATAAAAATGATGCTATTTAGTTCTTAAAGTTTTCACGAATCAGTAAGGGTAAGTTAGCTAAACAAATGAAAGCATTAAAAATAATAGTACTGATACTGTCTAAACTTGTCAAGTCCTAAAAAGGATAATATAAAATATTATGATACTGAATAGGGAGAACACACTGTTCAATGTTGTCTTTCTGGACAAGAGCTTGCTGATTTTTTGCAAGCTATTCTAATCATTTAATATAGGATTCTAAGAAGGTAAAAGGGAAGAAGAGGGAAAGAAAAGAGAGGAAAGGAGAAGGAAAGAGAGAGAGCAAAGAAAAGGAAAAAGAAAAGGAAGGGAAGAAAAAGGGAGACAGAAGAAAGGAAATGAAATAAAAGGAAAAGGAAGAAGGAAGCAGACAGGTAGGAGAAAGGAAGGAAAAAAGAAAGTATGAAAAAGAAGGGAAAGGAAGATGGAGGAAAAAGAGAAGACAGAATGAATGTTTAGAGGTAAGGGAAGGAAAGGTAGAGAAGGAAAGAAGAAGGGTAGAGAGAGGAAAGAAGAGAGGAGAACAGAGAATAAAAAACAGAGAAAAGTCAAAAAGGTGGGGGATAATAAAGGTTAGGAAGGAAGGGAATACTTACAGCAGCAGTGGGTAATCTTTGTGTACAAGCCACAGGCAAGCGGAGTTTCCAGTCTGTCTCACCATCTAACTGATCAGTCCTCAAGAAGCAAGAACCTACAAAATTTCCACATGTTATACTCTTTCGACTTAAGAATCATTTCATCAAGCAACAAGTGTCCTATTTATCATCAGAAATACTAATAAGTAGCCTCAGGAACAGGACTTTAAGTTCTAGTACTATTAAAAGACCATCACATTGAATCTCACTCTCACCTCCAATCAGCTGCTTTCTCTCCATTACTAGATTTTAAGAGGAGTAAAACTTGCTACCACAGTAGTGAAACCGGAGAATTAGGCTCATTTTTACCACTAATAATTTGTGTTATAGCAGAATACAGTGCAGTCTCAAAATGCAAGTCAAACAGAAGTTGCCATGAAGCATTGATCTGTCACAACTGATTAAATGATAAGACAGTGAAGTTTGAGGATGAATCCGTTAAAAACAAAGCCCTCATTCTGCAATCATGCATTGGGTATTTCAAAGCATATTCTACAAGCAGCTATGTGAGGTCAATGTTGGGCTGCATATCAAAGTCAAGAAGACTTGGGGTTTGAAATTCATCTCAGAAACTTCTTTATTAGCTATATGTCTCTGGAAAAATCATACAACCCTTCTAAGCTTAAATTATCTCATCTTAAAATGAAGATAAGAGCATGTACTCCATAGCATATGAAATCAAATGAAATGCTGTTTGTACATGACAATATGGAAATATGCTTTACATGACTTCATATGTATAGTAGTATAAAATGGAACTCAAAATTTAAAAATGAATATTAACAAAAAAGAAATACTGTTTATAAAGCATGCTAAAAACTTGAAAGAATTATATAAACAGGAGCTACTATTATTGTATAAATAGAAAAATGAAGAGGGAAAGGGACTAGAATTGTAACTTCATTAATACAGGGAACTCCCAGATGAAGATACTCCTTGTGCCAATGCAGATATACAGACTTCCCTATAATTTATAATTTATACATTTTTATTATATACATTTATATAATTTGTTTATATTTTTATAATTTATAATAGTCCTCTACAGTTGCCTAGAACATTGAGAGATAAAATGACTTGTCCAGAATCACAGAGCTAATAAGTGACAAATGTAGGAGCTAGGAGCTACCTCTCTTCTCCATTACCCCAAGCTGCTTTACCAGTACTAGTATTATGCAGTAGTCAGTATTTATAATTAAGAAGCTATACATAACTATGTGTATACACACACACACACACACACATATACAATGACCCAGAAGTCTTAGTCTAATTTTAAGCTAAAAATTGAATTAATATTTCTGAGATACATGTGTATGTGTGTTTATACACATGCATATATATTACAAGTATATATATATACATGAACATAGAGATATATATGGAGAGAGATCTAGAATTTTAGATGAGCATATGTTTTTGCAAACACATACATATAAATTACAAATATGTACATACATGTGTGTAGAGGTGTATCTGTGTACACATACAAACACATATGTCTAAAATTCTTTGCATTTGTAGTAATACTTCCAAGAAAAATAATTGTAAGGATATCAAGGCTGAGACTCTAAACTGCTTTTTGAAGAAAGGAAGAGAACTCAGTTGCTCTTGAAGGCAACACAAATGATAGGGAATTGGTAAAGAAGAGCCTCTCGTTGTTATATGACCATGTATCATCCCTGTAGGCTTCATTTCCCTCATCAGTAGCATGGAAATCAGAGGACTGTAGGTCAAGAAATAGAAGGAATCTCAGAGATAGTTTAGTCCAACACCTTTCTTTTACAAATGAACAACTGAGGCTAAGGATTAAGTGATTGTCCAATGTCACAAAGGTTCAAAGCACAAGAAGTGGATTAGAAACCAAGTCTTCTGACTTCTAGGTAAATATCTTTGTACCATACTATACAGTATCTATAAAAACTCCCAGAAAAGACTGAGATGTGAGATTCTTTGTAAATTTTAAAATGCTATTAGCTATAATCATCATCTTCATCATTTTTCTCATCTGACATTAGGTAGAGTTCTGATAGAAATGGTCTTAATGCAAGTCACTATCTTATTATTGTTCGCTTTTTGTTCAGCAGACAATTGTTCACGTGGATAAAATGATTGGGTTTTGTAATCTAATAAAAACGTGGGGCCACAAGCTCATCTTTGTATAGGCGTTATCACTGACTGGCTGTTAGGCATGGAATGCTCACCCTCCTCATCTCTACCTCCTGGTTTTCTTCAAGTCCCAACTAAAATGTCACCCTCCACAGGAAGCTTTTCTCAAACCCTGTTAATTCAGGTATCTTTTTTCTGTTTTGGTTTTTTTTTTTTTAAACTGTTTAGCTTGTACATAGTTGTCTGCATGTTGTGTCCCCCACTGGATTGTGAGCTCCTTGGAAAAGAATTGTCTTTTCCCTTCTTTGTATTTTTAGAGCTTAGCACAGTGTCTAATACACAGCAGCCGCTCAAAAAAGTTTAGTGGCTATTGTTATTACTGCTGCTACTATCAACACAAAGTGTCATAAGAACTCCCCTTTACTAAGCACATAAAGTTTTACAACAAAATTTCTTCACAACTCTGGAAAGCAAAAAATGAAATTATTAGTATACTAATTTCCAAATGAGTTAACTGAGGTTCAAAAAAGGTGAAATGGTTTGCCTAAGTTTTACAGCTAGTAAGCAATCAAGCCAAGACTGTTCCTCCTCCCACTCTAAGACTAGTCTCTGTCTCTCCCTTATTATATTTGTGTGTATACAAACACACACATATATATACATATATATGCTCATATATGTATATGTATGTGTTGTGTATTGTATTTGTAATGCATATCTTCTAGTTTACCCAAAAAAAAAAATCCCCCATAATGTCTGTATTAAAACCAAAGCCATAAGAAGATACTTCTAACTGGTAACCCCCACCTCCTTCCTATTCATTTTCCCCCTTAAATATAGAAGGAGGAAACCCAAACCACCTAGAGCAGCCCACAAGAACCTCAACGGAAATAAATTCTGGCTTTCTAGAACCATGCCTATCAGTCACAAGGAAAATGGCACCACTTATTCAGAGCATCTTAAAAATATTAAAGTGGGGAGATTTCAAAGTCTTGGTAGAGAGATGGGTGAATTGTGGCAGCAACACTGAGAAAGGGTTACAACTGCAGCTATAGCCAGCTGAGCCGTTCAGTCAAGCAAACACAGGCTATCACAATAAACAAACGGATGGGCCCAGGAGAGGTAAAGGCCCTGTCACTCATGAGGAGCTTATGAAAAGGGGAGACTTTTCCCCCCTGGTTCTTTAATGCCATATATCACCACATCTTGAAGGAATTTTCTAGGAGAAGAGAGACAACTGCTGTTTAAAGCCTCTATGTTAGAAACACTTCCTCTTCCACCAGCTCCTGAAGCTAAGCTTAACTCAGCCAAGAGAAGAGTGATAACAGGCAGTATTTATTTAACTCTCCATGGAACGTGAGCCACTGTGTGACTTTGCCAGCTGTGACTCGACGTGGGTCCAGCCAGTTGTATCTTTTTAATTATCAAAATCTACCATCACATAAATCACCTCCACAAAGAAAAGGAAGGGGGAAGGGAAAGACTAGCCCATCAAAAAGATGTTTTTGATTCATCCCTGTGACTCCAAAATTATATCTACTTCTGTTACATTTTCAAATTATTGTTTTGCCAAATAACCACTGAAAGGTTAATGGTTATTTTCAAAATTGATCCCAGATGTTTACCATTTTTTTCTGATGTCCTCAGGAAGATCATGTCAGCAGGGACCCGTTGGTTCTGCATTATGAAAAGAAAGAGTGTTATTGTGTACACATGTGCATGCTCTGTCCACTACCACCTCCTCCTATTGCCAACATCCCCCCCCGAAAAAAATTTAAGTTCACAGCCTCTTTTAAGTTTGCTTCTTTGTCAAACAGAGATTTAGGGATTTATTTTGTTTTGAATCTGAAAAATCTTGCAAGTTGCTGCTATTGTACTAATCCACCATAGAAATCCGATCACAGGAAGGGAGTTCCTGGGCTTCCAGAGAATCCAACCATTACCTCCAGTGATTCCCATCAAAGGATCACCAGCTTAGAGCTTAAGGCAACTACTGGCTTTCTTCCAAGGAGTTCTCTATTAGTAATGCTACAAATACTCTTCCTATACTTTAGTTCTGTTTCTGCTAATTTTCTTGCTTGCCTTTTTTGAGGGGAAAATATAAATAGAGGGAAAAAAATATCAAAGACTAATGAAAGTCATCTTCTGAAGGAAGGGAAAGCAAAAATGGTAATATAGTATAATTATAAACAGAAGCAGCTTAAAGAGAGGGGGGTATGTACTTCTGTCTGAAACATCTCACTCTCCCCTGAAATCACATTTGTATCATCTACTTTAATCCTTTTGAAAAGGGCATGGACATTTTCTTCAGAAAGGAAGTAAGGCACAATCCTTCTCTGATTAAATATTATTCTGCTGACTTCTTTCCACATTCCTGCCACCCCCCATATGTCTCAGACCCCCCACGCTTATAAAAACATTGCAAAGAAATTAAGGCAATCACAAGAAGATTTTATAACTTATTCACTATAGTTCATCTTAATGAAATTTTACTAAGGTAGCAAAATTTTCAAAAATATTGGGGTTTTTTTTTAGCATGTTCCAATACCATCAAATAAATTATTTTATGTTATACTCCATTCACCACAAACATATGCTTACTAAACAAATGCCAAAATATATTTAAAGGTGAAGAGCTATTAATATTAGAAAAGAAAACTTGAACATATCAACTATATATAGAATCATAAATCTAGAGCTCAACACAGCCTCAAAAATAATCTAATCTTCATTTTATAGATGAATAACTGACACCCAGGAATCGTTAAATGGCTTGTCCATATATAGGTAGTATACATCAGTGGAAGAATTTTAATCCAGATACCCAATCCAAAGTCAGTGTATATTCCAGTGAAGAAGGCTATCTGCCTATTTAAATAGCAGCTTTCTCACTAAAATGGGTAACCCCATTATGTGAATAAAAGTACTAGACTGCCAAAAAAAAAAAAAAGTAACCAAAATTGAAAATCAAAATGTTGGGATCCTCCACCATATTGTTAAAGAAAGACATCTGACTAGTAAGTATACACAGACTACAGAATTCCACCTTTACCAACCTCCCACCTTTGCTCTCCAACCTTCTAATAGAGGAGATAAAATGTGTCCAGGAAAAGGAATTATATTTAATACTAAATAGCAACTGAACAATTAGTTTTTCAATCCACAAATTACACATTCTGATTAACAGAGAGAAAAACTTGGTGCATGCCAACACTGAAAGAATTTCAATAGCCACATGTTTATTTTAACCTTTTCAACGATGATAAGGTCTCCCACTTGGATGCCAGAACTCTTCACCTTCACTGTGCCTGTGGAGAAGAAACAGCCTCCATCAGGTCGAAGTCAAATCATTCACAAAATTCAATCCAGCTCAGCAAGTACTGAGCAAATGTCCATTGTGCTCTTATAACTCAAACACACATGAAGCATTCACACAAATTAATTATGGAAAGCAGTGTAAGACAGACAAAAGTGTGCAGAATTTAACATCATAGAACCCAAGACCAAGCCCTACCTCTTCTTGGCAAATAATCTAACCTCTCTGTAACTCAGTTTCCTTATCTGTAAAATGAAAGGACTGGACCAGATGAACTCTAAGGGTCCTTCCAGATATGTGATCTTTTTTTTTTTTTTTTTTTTTAGCTTTTTGCTGAGGCAATTGAGGTTAAGTGACTTGCCCAGGGTCACACAGCTAGGTCATGTTAAGTGTCTGAGACCAGATTTGAACTCAGGTCCTCCTGACTTCAGGGCTGGTGTTCTATCCACTGCGCCACCTAGCTGCCCCTTTTGTGATCTTTTTTATACTTCTCTCAGAAAAGATTCACCCTGAGCAGAAATTTCTTCCTCAATAAAAAAAGATCCTTTTCTGAAGTTTCATGTGCTTTTCCTAATAAGATTTTCTTAAGCTCCATTCAATGCTTCATGATTCTAGCATAGACTTTCCAAGGAATTCCATTCCTCCTCAGAATAACTGCAGTAGTGAAATAGAATTCTATTCAGCTTTCCTAACTACCTGCCTGTGTGCTGTTGGACAAGTAATTTATCTGCACTGAATTTCAGTTTCTGCCTCTCTAAAATGTAAGGATTGAATTAACTGATCTCTAAGGGCCCTCACAGTACTGACACTAATTACCATAAGATCCCTTCTAACTGACATTCTATCATGGTAACAAGTGAGTCAAGATTGTAATCTATATCCAACTTTCAAAGAAAAATTGTAGAAAAGAATGGGCATGTAGATGAAAAAGGAACTATGGGGGTAATCTGTTAGGCTTTAGAATTACTAAGAAAGGGAGAGAATGAATTTAAGGAGACTGAAGGTGAAGAAGGACTCCTGCTGAAGCAAGATTCAATTTAAAGGAGAAAAAAAGGAAGAATAATTGGTGATTGAGGTAGAAAAATATGAAGAAGAAGAGGAGGTGGAGGAACCTAAGAAGCAGCAACAATGGAAGGAAGAGATGAAGAATGAGGATTCACAGAGAATGCAAAGATTGTTATCAAGGCAAAGTAAGACAAGGTAAATAACACAAATTGGCAAGATAGACAAAAGATTAGCAGAAAGTAGAGAAAGAAAGTTGGATGTGACTTTCAAGTACTGAGGTCCCAAAAAAAGGTGATTGATGTGTTAACCTAGTAAAGAGATGAAAAAGACAGCACAGGAGATGAAATCATGACTCCTAAGCACTTTCCAACCCAAATTGTGCAGATGAAATGCTAGAAAGAAAGGCAAGGGATGATGATCATATTTCCAATAATTATGGATAAAGGGGTAATTTTGCATAAGTCCAAGTCACTTAGTACCAAGGCTTCTTAAACTTTTTCCACTTACAATCTCTTTTTGCCCTAGAAATTTTATGTAATCCCAGGTATATAGGTCTATAAAACAGCTATTCAAATCAAATATTTATTGATAATAAATCATAATTTCATGACCCCCATTCAGTTACGAGTCAATTACAAGACAGTTATGAGAGATACGGGATCACAAACAATAATTTAAGAAGCTGGAACCTAGACCACCAAATGAGATTATAGACAAACTACTACCTCTTTAGATATTGAAAAAACTGGTAAATGCAATTGTTGAGTGATCCTTAAAAGTACCACGGGGTTAGAGAAAGCAGGAGTGCACTCAAGTCAGATTAAACAATATTAAAATTGTTAAGTTGTCAGGGCAAACATTTTCATATTGGAAATGCTACAACTAGGATCTTGATTTATTGCTATTGACTGTCTAGACTTAAGAAGGTGATGGAGAAAATGTTAATAATGTAGGTTAAACTTTAATGTATGCCATGTACATTTTTCCCTATAGAACTGACTATTAAATATTTACTATCACATTCCTTAGAAAAAGGCTTTTTTTTTCCAATTTTCTAAAACACAGAGAGACAGAGATAGAGACAGAAATAGACAGACACACAAAGAAAAAGAGAGAATAAAAAAAGAATAAAGAATAAAAACTGAACTTCGATTTAATAGGATAGCTACAATAAATGCCCAAAAATGAAATTTCAAATTTATAAATAATTTAAATTCAACAATGCAGCAAATTTAGCTAAAGTTTTAAAATTTAAGTAACCATTACTACAAACTTCCACAAAGATACATCAGACCAAGAATTCTTATCTAAAAGGAGGAAAGTTGGTTGATAGATATAATAGGCAACAATCATCCAAATATCTTTTTTGATATAAATAATAAAATTATAATTCTAATCAATTTGATTACCAAAGACAACACTGAATGGCTTGATCTATTTGCTTCAACATTAATCAATACTTGGAAAGAGAAGAAGTTATCATTAAGAGCCAGCATGGCTTCCACAAGGACAAATCAAGCCAGACTAAATTTATTTCCTTTTTTTTTTTTTTTAACAGGGTTACTACCTAGAAAATCAGTGGAAAATTATAGATATAATTTACCTTGATTTTCTTAGACTATTTGATAAATCTCTCAGGAAGAGAAACAGAAGAGAAAAATTGGGGAGGTGGATAATAAAATAATTAAACTAGGTAGATTCCACACTGGATGGAAAGCAAGATCCAAAAAGTAGTCAGTAGTTCAATGACAACTTAGAAGGAGCACTGGCATGTCTATCAAACTTGCAGATTACCAAAACTGGGAGGGATGATAGAAAAAGGATTCATGAAGATACCACAATTCTTCCAGTCCCAACAGTTACAACCTCAAAGTTATCTTCAACCCTTCCCTCCAGCTCATCCCCTAAATGTAAACAATTGCTAAATCTTACCAATTTTAGCTCCAAGATTTTGCTGCATTTGCTTCCTTCTTTCCACTCATACTGCAACAACTATAATTCAAGCCAGCACCTCTGTTCTAAAATATTTCAAAACCTTCTTATTTGTCTTCCTATATCCAGCCTCTTCTCTGTCTAATATATCCTCTACAAAGTTGTCAAAACTATATTCTTACCACGTCTGTTTTTTTTGTTTTGTTTTGTTTTTTTGTTTTTGGTTTGGTTTGGTTTGGTTTTTTGTATCCCTGTACAAGAAGTTCCAGTGACTGCCTATCATGTCTAAGTTTAAGTATAAACTCTCCTAAATGGCACATAAACCTCTTTACTCTGGCTCCAGCTACCTCTCCAGACTGATTATGTCTCTTTACCATGAACTCTGCATTAGTCTGTTGGCCATATATATGACATCTTTCTTGAAGTTCATGCTTTTGCATTAGCTTTTTTCCAAACCCTGAGTGAATTCAACTTCAATTTAAAAGGATAACTACTATATCTCTATATTTTTTGTATATGCAAAAAAACTGAGGTTTCAAATTTATAGATAATTGAAATTCAGTAATGCAACAGATTTGCTAGTTAGCTATTGTCCTTAATCTCAATCTTCGCCATGATTTTCCTAGTTTTTCTTCAACCTAGTCCCTTTAACACACTGCACTTATTTTGTACATTTTGCATTTGTCTGAACATGAATTCCCCTACTGGAATGTAAGTTCCTTGAGGGAGTCAAGTAAGTTCCTTGACTGAGTCCCTTTGGTCTTTAGATCTCCAACAAAGTATCTGGTATACAGTTGGTACTTAATGAATGCTTGTTGACAAACTAACTGAATAAATCAAATGAATAAAATTTTCCCTCCAAGATGCAAATTGAGACAACTTTTCAATATTATCTTATACTCAACGGTAATAAAATAATATTGAAAATTTGTCTCAATTTGTACTTAAATTAATTATGGGAAAAATTTAAAACATTTTCAGATTGTCCTTCTAAAGGAAGATATGGTGACTGTTGGAATAGATCTCTTCTTGAGCTATAGAAGTATAAGTATCTCTATCACTCAGTTCTGGTAAGACCATAAATTAGCAGGGCTCTTATCTTTATAGAACTTTTTCTTCCCAAAAAGTCATTGAGTATTGGGAACTTAAAATTCAATTTAACTCCTAGAGTGGCACACTGTAAAACAAAAAGTTCCCTTTGTAGAAATGGTTCAGGCCAATAAAGAAACTGAAAAGACTTCACGACTTGAGGTTAGAAGTGATACAAGATGTTTACTGTGAGACTACAGAGTAGGTTTTTCTTTTAGTAAAACTTACTGATGT
Source organism: Myrmecobius fasciatus (assembly GCA_023553655.1). Taxonomy (NCBI): domain Eukaryota; kingdom Metazoa; phylum Chordata; class Mammalia; order Dasyuromorphia; family Myrmecobiidae; genus Myrmecobius; species Myrmecobius fasciatus. Next base: position 430,692 of record JAJPUD010000993.1, on the reverse strand, counting down.
TTAAAAAAAATCAAATTAATAATATAACTATTAAGTATCCACTAGGTATAGATCACTATGGTAGGTGATCTATACCTCGTATAGGTACTAGAGAGAAAACAAAGGTTCATAGTAAGTGAATCCACTACCTCAACCAGACTCCCCAAATTTGTCTCTTTCTATTGAAATACCTCTGCTCCAAGCTCAAAACCTGTCATTTTTACTCTTCATCATCCCTTATTCTAACACACACACACACACACACACACACACACACACACACACACACACA
>JAJPUD010000993.1:413809-430411 GCA_023553655.1 Myrmecobius fasciatus | reverse complement strand
ACACACACACACACACACACACACACACACACACACACACACACACACAAACTGCTGCCAAGTATTCTCATTTCCACCTCCACAACATTGCTAGCTCACATCCCACCCACTCATGCTGCCACCCCCCACTCAGGTTGTCAATACAGCTCACTCACCTGAAGTAATAAAAAGCTGCTCACTGTTCTCCCTGCCTCCAGAGTTTTTCTGATTTATCTTTCACAAAGACACAAAAATAAACTTTCTAAGGCACAGGCTTGGACATATCACTACCTAGTTTACAAAAAGTTTAATGGGTTTCCTATTGCCTCTAACCTGAGCAACTAGTAGCAAAATGAATATTTTAGATCTGGAGACAGGAGAACCTGAGTTCAAACCGGCCTTAGTCACTTAATAGCTGTGTGACCCTGAGCAAGTCATTTACCTTCCATTAAGCTTCCTTCAATTGAAAAATGGAGATAATAATAGCACCTACTTCCCAGAATTGTTCTGAGAATCAAAAGAGATAATAACTGTAAAGCATTTAGGACAATGCCTAGCACACAATAGATGCTACATAAACGCTTATTCCTTTCCCTTTCCTCCTTCCCCCTTCTCCTCTAAGATGAAATATAAAGTCCTTAGCTGAGTCCTTAAGGCCATCTAAAATGTGGTAAATGTACTTCATACATTTTTTTCCTTTCCTCACATGATACCTCTAATCTAAATTTGCTTATTTGTTCATTTCTAATCATGTTCCTGGGTTTTTGATTTTTTCCTTAACCATTTAGATACATAGGCACTGATCACAGCTCTCATCCCCCAAAACACAATCTCTCATCATCTCTGTCCATCTTCTTAAAGACTCAGTATCAAGGTCATCTCCTTTATGAAAAAGCTTTCCTCATAACCCAGTTGAAAGCAAGGCAGTTGGCCTCTCTCCTTACTGAAATATTCCTAAAGCACTCTGGCTAGATTTGTCTATCACACTTTCCTTTGCTTTATATTGACTTACATACTTTAAAGGGATCTTCCCCTGGCCCCAATATAATTGTTCATCTTTGTATTCTCAATATACAGAAAGCACTTCATAATTGTTTGTTAAATTATCATTAATAAAATGTTATATTTATATGAAACTTTAAAGTTTGCAAAGCACTTTCTAAATATGTTATTATCCTTACTCTAGAGATGAGGAACTTAATATTCAAAGAGGACAGAGTCACACAGCTAGTAAAAGTACAAAGAAAGACTCCAACTTGGGTCCTCTTGGCTCCAAGTAAAAATCTCTAGTCACTAAGAGTTGAACTGAAAACATCACACACTCACACATATAATTATGCTGAAGAACAGAATGTGTTAAGTGCATCTTAGGGTAGATGCCAAATGTCATATAAATAAGCCAAATGCCATACAAAACTTCTTATTTGGGAAGATCAGGAAAGGGCAGGCACCTTGGAGGGACATTTGACCTACGTTTCAAAGAATGGGTAAGATTTCAATAGGAAGAAATTAGGGGCCGTGTGGTAGTAAAGAATCCATCATTTTAGATCATTTATTTTAATTTGCATCTCATCGATAAGGTAACTAACACCCAGGAAACAGAAGGGACTTATTCAAAGAAGTCACTTTCTTCCAGGCCCAAATCAGGGAGCTGGACTACATGACCTCTAAGGTCCTTTCCAGTCCTAGAAGTATGCTTTCTTTGATCCCACAACAAATTAGTAATAAAACCAGGAGCAGAATGATGACCTTGTCAATCTTAGCACCAAGGGTTTCTTCACAACTGCACCATCCTGTACTCACCATTTGTTTCTCAGTTTCCTTCCCAAGTATAAAAATATAAATTGCTTAAGGTTTTATCCAGGAGCTAGTGGTGCAATAGATAAAATGTTATGTCTGGAGTCAGAAGACTCATCTTCATGAGTTCAAAACTGGCCTCAAAAACTTACTAGCTGTATGACCCTTAGGAAGTCACTTCGCCTTGTTTGTATTAGTTTCCTCATCTATAAAATGAGCTGGAGAAGGAAATTGCAAACCACTCCAGTGTCTTTGTCAAGAAAACCCAAAAGGAGTCACAAAGAATCAGACAAGAAAGAAACGATTCAACGACAACATAAAAAGGTTGTTTTTTTTTTTTTAAATCGAAATTTACATTCATGGTCTGACCCCAAAATATCCCTCCTGTGTTCAGTTTCTTTAAACATACTTATGTTTTAATTTAACAATTAGCTCAGAATGTTTAATTACCAGGTCTTGATTTTTCCTTCCAGAATGGACTGCTGACTTATTATCCATTCATTTGAACTCTGCCTGCTCTACTCTACAAAAACCTCTTTAATCCATTGTGTTTGATTGACCCTAGCATACAAACACTCCTACTGTACCTGACCATTCATCAGCTAACTGGTCACCAGAAGAAGAAGGAAGAAGGGGAGCCATTGCCTAGTTGGAGAAAGAAAAAGGAAAGAGAGAGGAAAAAAAAAGAGCTGGAGAAAGTGGAAAAGAGAGAGAGAGGGAGGAAAAAGAGGGAAAGAGAGAGATAGACAGAGAGAGAGAGGGAGAGGAAGACAGAGACAGAGAGACAGGGAGACACAGAAAGAGAGAGGCAGAGACAGACACAGGGAGACAGAGAGAGAAACAGAGAAAGTGGAAAGCCAACCTGGTAGGTAGGTCAGGAAGTCAGCTGGGATGAAGGAAATTAACACAACTACAGAAGTACCTTCATTAACATCTCTTTTCAGGCAAAGTTTACTAGGTTTTGTTATTATTGTTTTTAATTCTCCTTAAAAAAAAAAAAAAGCTAAGCTTCCATACGTAACAGAATTACATGCCTGGTCAGTGATGCTAATAAATCTGGATTTCCCCACATGCTGAAATATCTGCTGCCAAAAACAGACATCGATGGCCCATTTTGAAAATAAGGGATGCAACCGTAGGATATTTGTGGTTTGTTCAATGCTCTGGTAACAGAGCTCTGTGTATTTGCAAGAATGGGGGAAGGGGGAAGAGACAAGCCTAGAAGTAACACTAGATGAGCAAATGAGATCAGAGATTAGCACAATGAGGGATGAAATATAAAGAGACACAAGAGCCCAGGTTCCCCTGATTTTAAACCAGGGCTCTTTACACAATGACAGGCTGCCTTTCCAATATATATTTCAAGAATACTCAAAGAAGCTTGTCCAATTCATGAGAAATAGTTCAATAACTACAAGCACTACTTTGAACATTATTTCTAAGCCTTCTACATGCCCTCAAAGAAAAAGTAAGCAAAAGTAATACAGCAGATACTTTGTTTCTAGTTTGAAACCACAATCAAGTAAAATTTATATATAGATTTTAAAAGAACATGTGTGATGGTTATTCCACTTTGTGATTGTTTGTGATTGTTATATACAACAAATGCACAAGTGTCAAGTGTTTTCTGCCTTGCATACCACAAGAGTACATAGCTTTCACAAGTACACAAAAGAAAAATTAGTACCCATATTTTCAAAATACCTTCTACTGCATGCCTACTCCTGTCTCCCACTTCTATTTACAATAAAAGCAAATGATTGTAAAATATTGACAGTAATGTAATAAGACAGGAGCAGCATGATTCAGTTGTGAAAGCAATGGTTAGAGATTTTGGTCCTGACTGCTGTTTGACTATCTAACATTGACCAATTTAAATAAAATAGATACAATGATCTTTATTACTATGTCATTTATAGTAAAGTTGTGACAAATGTGTTTTGTAAGCCTTAAAGTACTATCTATTTGTGAGCCTTCAGTACTTTATATAGAGCTACAAGGATCCTTTATCGAGGAAAAATGTCATTACAGCTCTCTGGCATTAACCATGCTTTTGAATCATGGAATACTGCAATTACCTAGCAGCTAAAAGTTAGCATATAGTGTCTTTAAAAGTTTGCTCCTACACTGGAGCTTAGAAAATAGTTTCCTAAGGATTTTCAGTGGGAAATGTCTAATGGAAGCAATCTATATCACCATAAGCTTTTCTAAAATAAATTATCCCATCAGTTTATATACGCTTCTCCTTGCCTAAAACAAGGAACAAATCTCTTATTAATATTTTCACCTCCCTTTACTATGCAAAAGACATCAATGCCTTTCATAAGCAACTTCTGGTCTTGCATGGATGATATCTTTAGAATAAGAGCAGTTTGTCTTCTTAGAGGAGAGAGACCAGATGTTTCTCAGGTTGTATAACTAAAAGGCAATTCTTCTCTCAAAGAACAGAACACTTGCAGGGGGAGAACTAAAAATAAATTCTCCATCCCTGGAATGTGTGGGCTTATGTTGTAACCCCAAATACCACTAGCTATACTTATGCTTTTCACTATGTATAAGAAACTGATTGTTTTTAGAGATCTACAAAAGCAATCCTTAGCATCAGTCCTGGTTAATGTATTACTTTTTAACTCACACTTTAATCTGACTCTGACAGTGATCAATGGAATTCTGTAAATTCTATGGCATTCGAACATTTCCCCAGGTTAGCATTAAATGAGAGAATACTATAGACACATCCAAAGTTCATCAAAGGTTAAAAGTTGAAATTTTCCAATTCAAATAGAATGGATTTCATTTCTCACGGTATAGAACAGCTCAAGATATTTTGAAAACAAAAGACTCACAAGTTTCATCGTAAGTGCCACTACTGGCTTTGGGAGCTTTTTGTTATTGTTTAATAATGAACTCTTCCCCCCAAAACTGATGTACACAAACATCCATGTTTAACATCTAGGCAAACTTATTAAATAAGTCATTGGTTAGATTCCTAGTGTCCAGACACACACACCTTTTTCCAGAGCTATTTAAGCCTTCCAATATTTTTACAAGAAGACTTCTTCTGGGGAAACAAAACCAAAAAAATGCTGTATGATTCCCTAGGGCAATCTTCAGAGTTTTAAATCAATCCAAAAACTAAAATGGGAAAAATTAGGAATCAAATGTAAAATGGGGTACTTTCTAAAAGAGTTAACAATTTCATGAAAACACCTGAGATGAGAACTTTCAGGTCTCTAATCAGATAATTCAGAAAAGATAATTATCTTCAATGTTTGGCAAAAAAAAAAAAAAATGTTGAAATAAGAATAGTAAAGGATTAAGATGCAGATCATCACAAGGAACCCTTGAGGGAAATGACCTCTTTGTGGTTTTTCATTTCTTTTTTCCTGTCAACAACAACAAAAAAATCTCCTCCCCAACTTCAACTATCTTTTAAAAACATACAAAGGAATCTTCCAAACTAGAACATCATTTGCACTTTAAAAAATAGAAATTGCACTGCCTTTATGGACAGAACACTCCAACTGAGTGCTACAAATAAACTAAATAATTAGCCATTAAAGAATATTTCACAAACCTAATTGCTTCAGAAATTCCAAAAATGTCTAGTCCACAGAGCCAAAACCAAGTTATCCATGTATGGGCTCCAAAACTCAATGCACAATGTGCAAAAAAACTAATCCACACATAACAGATGCTTTTTCCAAACCAATGACTTTTAATCTCTTATGTCATGGACTCTTATAGCAGTCAGTCTGGTTAAGCCTTTGAATCCCTTTTCAGAATAACAATTTTAAAAGCACAACACACACACACACACACACACACACACACACACACAGGCACGCAAAGTAAATTGATTATGTTAAAATATAGTTATTGATTTTTTTTTCAAAGCAACCCATGGTTAAGAACTTCTGCTTTAAACAAATGGAGACGTATTTGAATTGATGACATTATTTTGTGCTTGAGATAGGGTGGAAGGAATCAATTTTATTAATTTTTAATCTATTTGTAAAGAACCTGAAGACAGGAAACAAAGCATAGCACCCCAAAGTGGTACTATATATATATTTGCTCACTGAGGGCATTCATCCACAAATGCTCAAGTAACCATAAAGATCAATACCTAATATGAGTTATTAGCCTTCCTTTGTTTTATGAAGCACGATGAAAAACCAATTCACACACTCTACAGCAGGAAAAAAACAATTAGCAACTGCATTAATTGTGCTTTGGACTGAACTTTTTTCTAGGCTAATTATTTGTTTGCCTAATTGAGGCCTTTTGCCTTGATGAAAAGTGTTAATACAATGAAAGTATTTGTTGAGGCTGGCTTCCCTGGTGTGAAATGCAGGATCAGAGAAATTCAAGTAGATTTGAGAGAAATAGAAATAGAGACAATTATTTTTCTAACAACTATAATCATAATACAAACACTGATTTTAGTTATTAGTTTTGTAACTACAAATTAAACAGAAAAATTTCATGAATTCAATAATTGTTCTCCCCTGATATAATATAAAGCTTTATTAAATTACCCACTGTTTGCCAGAACTGTTGCTATTCTCAGTTCTGCTTTTTCACTAACTGGCTGCCTATTTGTTCTTGACCATGTCTTCTCCCTATTCAAAAAATTTTAGTGGTTTTATTGATTACAGAATCAAGTAAAATTCTCTTTCCTTGTTTTTATGTTTCATCGTGGATAGGATATAATTACTACTAACAGCACATTGTGGATAACTACCATTAGTCTAGAAATTTACTCAACGTATCTCTGGAGATATGAAAGTTGCTGCACATAGAAAGTTAAGGAAAGAATTGATCATTGTTTCTACATGTCTATACTTTGTTTTCAAGCTTATGAAAGTAACACCAAGGTATGGGATCTGGCAGACCCTTAACAAGATATACTATCCTAAAAGATTCATTAAGATCCTAAGACTATGCTAAGATTGAGAAGAGGAGGAAAAGGATTTACATAGATCCTACTATGCTTCAAGCAGTGTGCTAAGCACTTTACAAATGTTATCTCACTTGACTGGAAAACAGGAAATTAAAACTGATATCTCTCTTAATTTAGTCCACCTCACTAAGGAAATAAAACCCAATTTGATTTAATCCATTTTACATGGCAAGGCTCAATAACTAAGAGCTAGAAGCTATCTTTAAAGTCAAATAACATCAAAGCTATAAAGGAACTTAGAAATCATGTGACGATGAGCAAATTGAGACCCAAAAAGAAATGACTGGTACCCAAAATAACACAATAAGCAAAGAGAGAGGATAGGAGTAAAATCCAGGTTTCCTTATTTCAAGGTCAGTATGCCATGATAGCTTTGAAATTTATGTTGCTAAATAAATATTTCTCTAGCTTCGGACAATCTGCTCAGCTCAAGCTATCAGCATGACCAGGAATTAATGCATCACAGCAGCATTAGGTAGCAGGGGTGCACTGATGATTGTGTTTCTACTGTGTAAACACATACTCAAACAATGCACATAAGATTACAAACTTATGAGTAAAAAGATTAGTTCTTATAATAGGGAAAACAATTCAAGTGGAGATTTTCCTTTTTTGATGATAAAAATCACAGCATTTCAGAGGTAGAAAATAATCTTTAAAAATTATCTAATTCAACAGGTCATCTTCGCAAGGATAAAACTGGGACAGAGAAGGGAAATTGTTTTTAAAAAAATAAATTTAAAAAAAAGGATCACACAGCTATCAAAGTCAGCTTTACAGCTGAAGTATCCTAACCAAAAAAGTACTCTATCACAGAAATGAAAGGAACGATTTGGAATTTTGTTGTCTAGGACACATATTGTTCAATGACACATTGACAAAGAAACAATAAAATTAAGAGTTAAGACCCATTGGGGAAAGCATCTTATAGATCTTAAATCACCATATAAGTCTGAAGTTACTATTATCATTCATTCTATTTCAATATTGAGACTGCCTAAAGATCTTTACATTTAAAAAGAAAATTATGAAGTTTGGGAGTACAGAAAAAAAGGATAGATTTAAGCAAGTAATTAAAACAATCTTCAATAATTGCTTGATTCAAAAGAAAATATCACCAAGAAGAAAAACAGATTCGCTAAACAAAAACTCTAGGTTTTAAGACACTTCAGAGACCTCTACTGAGCAAACTATAGTCATTTCTAATACAGGGAATACATTATTGATATCCTTTGATACTCACATATCTTGACTGAGACAACTGGTTCAAAAATATTGTCAGTGTTACCTTTCAAAGCTTTCACCCTTGTTTTTCTGACTTTGGAAGTTTGTTTTTTTGTTTTGGTTTGGTTTTTTGTTTTTGGAGGTTAATTATACTGTTATTTAACTTCAAGGTTTTTTTTTTTTTAATCAATCATGTTTTTTTGTTTTAATTTAAAACTTTGAAAAAGTCTGGTATTTCTACCAGGAAATGCTCCGGTGTAATTATAATTTCTTAAAACTTGTAAATAAGTGTATATTATGTATATGCACATAATATATATATATATACATTATATACATATACCTACATATATATGTATATACAGTATATATGTGTCTGTGTCCTTATAGTATAGATATACATATATATATTTCAAAGACATTAACATCACTACCGAACAATAACCATTAATATATACAAATTTGAGGCAAAGTAACCTACATTTTTGGTACCAAACAGAAAATACTGAATTCAGAGAAGATTTTGGAGAAGCACATTTACATGCTTTATAAAAATTGGACACACGTGGCAAAAAGACACTGAGTGCCTCCTATTTTTTTAAGTCAAAAAGAAGCCTTTGTAAAAAAAAAAAAAATTGACCTCACACAAAGCAATCCATGTAGATAATGAAATATTAGGGTCAGAAAAGGCTTCTTTTTACTCCTCTGAAAGCTTCCAGTTGAAGCACTATGATCCTTCACCCTGCCCCCTGACCAGTATCAAATAACTTAGCTCCCCTCAATCACTTTCCAAATTGACACATTTTTCTCTTTGTTTTGTTTTGCTTGAAAACAAAAACACACATTTGTGATCTGGTCCTTGGTTTTATGTTCCATCTCCTGCACCTACTGTATTTTCCAACTCTCAATATTGGTCCCACAATTGAGACTACAGACCACAAAGGAAACAAAACAAAGGAAGACATGTTCTCAAAGCTAGAGCCATCTGCCAATTCTCCTTAGGATCTTTTCAAGAACTTTGTGCAGTTAAAGGGTAGGGGGAGAAAAATCATTCATGAGAAAAGTAATTGCAATATGAAAAGAACTAAAGAAAAGGTCAGAGCTCAGATAGATCCATGAATAGAATCCAGAAGGCAACTCCTCTTTACTTCTAAATAGATGTATTGCCCCCTCTCCAAAGGGGCTTTTGTTGGTTGCCAAGCATTTTAAACGTTATAGTAAGAATATGTTATTAAAGGGGGATTTAATATACAGTGATTACAAAAAAAAACACTGAAGTGGCCTAGTGATTACTGACATAGAAAGCACATAAGCACCTGCCCTGGTAAAGATTATATGGAATTCTTTTTCAAAGGCACCAAAGTTTCCTAAGTACAGTATAGATGCAAGCTTTCTTTAGCAAAAACACTTCTACACTAATTTACAATTCTTCAGTCCCCTTAAAAAAAATTTAAAAAAAAATTAAAAAACTAGCAAATCTGCAATCTGGTAAACTGGAAAACTCCTCCCAGTTACACTGGATAGCTCTCATGTCCTGGACAATATGAATTTTAGATTAAAAGTCCAAAACATATTTTCCTTTGATCAAAATCCAGGAATTGTTTTATTACAACTACTTCCCCCCTTTCCTGCCCCCCAAACCAGTTTATAATGTAGACTGTTACAGAAGTTCTTTATACCTCTCTTGGCATCCTCCTGCTTATGCATCTGATTTTATCCCTCCCACTAGAGTATAAACTTGAAAATGAGGAAGTCTCTGTTCAATAAATATTTATGGAATTAATGATCATGATCCAAAGGCAAATTATTACTTAATTTTCTTGTAATCTGTTCAGTTCTACAACAGATGGTTTCTCAACACTTGGGTATGACCTTGCCAGCTCCTAATTTTCCTTTTTTATTTTATTTTATTTTATTTTTTTATTTCTTACCACAAACTCTAAAAGTTCTTAAGTCTAGATTTCTAGATATAAACTTTGGTCAGTGAGATGTGGAGGGTGAGGGGAACCCTAAAAATTATATGTATTCAGAAAGATAACAAATTTAAAGCTAGAAGGAACCTTAAAAGCCATGTAGGCTAATCCTTTCATATTTTAAAAAAGAGCTAAATTAGAGAGGGCTTAAATGATTTTTTCAGGGTCATGTAGCTAGCAAGTATTTGAAGCAGCATCTGAACCCAGCATCTGACAGCAACCCCAGTACACTTGTCACAATACATACAAGCAAAAAATTTCCAAGTCTCTCAGTAAAATGGTAGATTCAAGAATGGTAATAATATTAAGTACTCATTCATATAGTGCGCTTTAACATACTATTATCATTATAAATCAGGATCACAGATTTAAGAGCTTGAAAGAAGATCAATAGTCTTCTAGTTTAAACTTTGGCTGGAACCAAAGCCCACAGAGGTATGATTCCTAGGGTCACAAAAGTATTTAAGTAAGCAAGGCAAAATTTGATTCCAAATATTGTCATCTTTCCACTTGTTACTTGATAACTGTACATACTCAGTACTCTAGCACATGTTCACTCATTGGATCCTAACAATAACTCTAGAAAAATGGTAATACAAGCTTTATTAACTTAATTTTACAGTAGAGGAAACTAAAATTCACTGCTATCAAGGACATACAGCTCATATGTAATGGGATAGAATCAATAACTAAATTCAGGTCATTTGGTTCTCAACTCTAGATCTCTTACTGTATCAAACTACCTTTCTAAAATGATCTATTCTAAGAAAAAATGAGCATATAATATACTTAGAAGAATTTGGTGTCTTTTCAAGAAACACTTTTTGAATTTTAGTTTCAAAGTAACCAAGGATTGATTTCTTGGATATTATTCTTCTTCCTCCTCCCTATCATCCCATACCTGACTTGAAGCATTTGTAGATTTAGCATGGTCAGAGATACAGTGATGGTACAAAGAATCCCTACTATGTTAGTTGAAACATGAAGAGAAGAATAGCTATTCCCAACTGTCCCAACATCCCAACTGCCCTACTAGAGTCTAGTACTTGAGACTATAGACTAAAATGGGGAATCTCTTAGCAAAGTTTTAATGCATAACATCTTAGCATTTGCCTGATGAAATTCAAGACACATAAGAAAAGCAGGGATGTTGGAAATTTTAATAATCTGTGCCATTCTGAAAATTATCCTAGGCTGCACTAAAATCCATTCTCCACCCCTTTGAGCCCACCAGACCTGTAGGCAGATGCCTCCCTTATACCAGGAGCAACAAAATGACCACTATGCCACGTGCCCATTCGCCTATCTGCACAGGGCCTTGAACTCTGCCTCCTTTACTGTCAGCAGCAGTTGATTGAGCTGCGACCCCCGCTGCTCCAGCAGTCAGCAGCAGGATGCAGCAAGCAGAGGCAAAAAACAGGAGCCAAAAAGCTGACCTCTTGCTGTGAGCTTGCTGTAGATCTGGGAGTTCACTTCCTTGTCCCGCATATAACATCGGATCTCTTCCACTGCTTCTCGGATGATGGTGACGGCCAGCACAAACCCCTAAAGAGAGAAGACAGTAGGCAAAAGAATGGAGGCATGAACCTTTGATGAATCTTCCCCCTTCCCATATACACTGACCAATCTGTTCTAACAGAAGGGAAAAGAATCACAGCAGAAAAAAAAATTATTTGCTTTCATCTCATTTTTTTCTCCTTTAATCAACAAAGTCCAAAACATTTATTTCACTGTTTTCCAAAACAGGTTCACATTGATGTATTTTATGTTTTTCTCAACTGACACTGTCAATTGTCACTTTTTATGACAGCTGCTACAACTGCTTCAGAGATTAAAAGAATTCCTTCCGATTATTTGCCACATGCAATATTTAAACTGATTCCCCAGAAGGTTAAATCCCTTACATAAACGAGACAGGGATGTGCCTCTTTGTGTGACCCTGACAAAGAACTATAGCTCTTCCCAATTGAAGAAGGATTATTCCCATTGCCAATCAAATATAAGATGTCCATTGTGGCTAAAGAAAATCTGGTCAATTTTGGAATAAAGTGAAAGTAGACCACATACAGAGCCAAGATAATCCTCCAAGGTCCAGTAAAGAGGTCTGACCAAGTTCACAGAAGGTTGTTAGTGCAGCTATTTTGTACCATGTGCAAACTGCTTTTCTCAAATGCTTGAGTTTCTCTTTTTCTCCACATGGTGTGGATAATTCCTATTCATTTTAATGGAAAGTGTGTGGGCGCACAAAGACAAGAGCCTATACCCCTTTACTTCACATAAATCTTGGCAATAGCTTGTACTGCCTGCTAAGGTACTTCATAGTCTCTCCATTTATGTGCACACTTTCCATTAACCAGAAGAACATATCCCTAAGGCTAAAAATTGCCTTACAAAGAGATGGAAATTGGGTGTTGAAATAAATTCTAGCTACTCAATTTTGGATTAATATCCAATAATATTTGGGGAGGAGCCTTATTTCACTGCCTTTCTTAGAAATCTTTTCCAAAGACACATAATGAATGGAGATGGAAGATATTCAACCATTTTAAAAGCTGGAGTTCATCACTGTAGTCAGCTGTTACACTTATTTTCTACTAACAATCGAGGAATCAGTTTTAAGATAGGCCTAGAATAAAGAAAAAGGAACAGTAAGGAAAACTTTTTCAAATATGATTCTCAAAAGTAAAATTTTTTTTATAATGCTAGAAAATTCTACTTCTTTGACCCATGAAGATTTATTTTGGAATAAGTCAAATTATCACCAATTTGGTGGTAAAGACTCAAAGTCTGCAGAAACTCTCTCCCTCCCTCCCTCTTTCCTTCTCTCTCTCTCTCTCTCTCTCTCTCTTTCTCTCTCTCTCTTTCTCTCTCTCTCTCTCTCTCTCTCTCTCTCTCTCTCTCTCTCTCGCTCTCTCACACACACACACACACACACACACACACAATTTTATGTATAAATCAAAACCTTAGACCTTAGGACATAGGACTAAAATTTCAAGGATTATAACTCAAAGAGCAGATTATATCATCCATGTTGCTGCTGTTGTTCAGTCATTTCAGTTGTGTCCAATTTTTTGTGGTTTTCTTGGCAAAGATACTGGAGTGGTTTGCCATTTCTTTTTCTAGTGACATTAAGTGACTTGCCCAGAGTCACAAGACTAGTAAGAGTCTGAGGTCACATTTGAACTCAGATCTTCCTGACCCAAGACCTGGAATTCTATCTACTATGCCACCTAGCTACCCATCACCCATGTAGATTTCTCAAAATTTCAATATAGAATTTCACATGTTTAACATATATTGGATTACTTATTGTCTAGGGGAGGGGGTGGAAGCAGGGAGGGAAAAAAATTTGGAACAAAGATTTTGCAAGGGTGAATGTTGAAAGCTATCTTTGCATATATTTTGAAAATAAAAAGCTATTATTAAAAAAAAACATTTCAGTGTGTATGTATAATGGCCTATCTGCTATATTTTAAACAAGGAAAAGGAATAAATATTATCTGCATGAATTGTTTTAGCAAAAATTTACCCTCTATGTAACAGATATTAAGGAAGGAAACTGCATGCCTCCCAAAAAGTAGATTTAAGAATATTTCTCCCAATACCTATCAATTGGGCAATAACTGAACAAGTTGTGGTATATGATTATAATGAAATATTACTGTGCTATAAGAAATAACAAAGAGGAGAGTTGCAGAAAAACCTGGGTAGGCTTATATGAACTGACGAGTGAAGTGAGTAGAAGCAAAAAATACTGTACACAGTGACTCTAATCAAGGAAATGATCCAAGGACTCAAAGTAAAAAAAAAGTACTAGACATCTCCAGAGAGAATTGATGAACACTGAATGAAAATTGAAGCATACTTTTTTGTTTTCTTTTTCTTGGTTTTTGTGTGTTTTCTTTTGCAACATGGCAAATATGGAAATGTTCTGCATATATGAGAATATATTTTTCACATGTATAATATGTTTCACATGTATAATAATTATATTGCCTGCCTTTTTAAGACATAAGGGAGAGGTGCAAGGGAGGAAAACAAGTTGGACCTCAAAGATGTTATTAAATGAATATCAAAAAACATTCAATGTGGGGACAGCTAGATGGCACAATGGATAAGCACGAGCCCTGTAGTCAGGAGGACCTGAGTTCAAATCTAGCTTCAGATACTTATCACTTCCTAGATGTGTGATCCTGGACAAGTCACTTACTCCCAATTGCCTCAGGGGGAAAAAAGGAAAAAAAATTAAATGTAATTGGGAACTATTTAATGAAATAAATTTTTAAAAAGTTAAAAAAAAAACCCACAAAAAATACCCTTCCCCTCCTTTGACTGAAACAGACCAGATGAGAACATTTTATAGATGGATATGATGAGCATGAGTAGACATGCAAAGCAGAGTCCCATACGGATCCAAAGGAAAGAGATGAAAAAGAAGCAAGCTATTTTATAAAAACTGGATTGGATTGCTGGATAAATTGAGCAAGGCTCTTGGGAACACCCATTAGAAAAAAACTAAAAGTTGGAGATCAGGAAAAAAATGACTTGGTTCTGTGAGATTTATGCTAGTAGATTCCCAGGAGAAACTAGAACCAGTGAGTTGAGATTCAGGTGACTTTGGAAAGAGTGGTTTGGGATCTTGAATCAGAGTGACTTTGGGGTCAACAAAGAAGGAAAATTCCATATTCTAGAAGAATCCTCTCCCAATCCTTCATAGGTCTAGCTCCTTCCCTCTGTTTATTATTTCCAATTAGACCTGTACACAGCTTGTTTGAACATAATGCTTACATGTCATCTCCCTATTAGACTGGGAGCTTGTTGAGGACAGTGACTGTCTTTTGCCTTTCTTTGCATCCCCAGCACTTAGCTCAGTGTCTGGCACACAGTAGGTATTTAATAAATGTTTACTGATCCACTGAGCTAAACTTGAGGCACTATTGTGTAAATATCAATAGAACTAAGATGAAACTTACATAAAATCAGAGAATACTACTGTTGGGCTAGATAAATCCTAAGATCCATTCCATCTCTATCATTCTACAGAAGAGGAAATTGAGGTCCAAAGAAATAACAATTAGTGACAGTCAGAACTTGAATCCAGGCCTAATGATTCCCAGTCCAGTAAATGATTCCTTTATCAACAGCAGAACACCTATTAAAATGGAACTCATTCTCTTCTCTCTAAACCTGCCCTCCTAAAAATGCCCCATTTTTACTGAGTGTACCACAATCTTCCCAGTTATATCAAATTCATAATCTCAGAGTGGTCAGAGCATTAAGTGTTTATTACTATGTACTTGGGTAGCTAGGTAGTGCCATAGTGCACAGAGCGCTGGGTCTGAAGTCAGGAAGACCCATTTTTCTGAGCTCAAATCCAGCCTTAAACATTTATTAACTCTGTGAACCTGGGCAAGTCATTTCATCCTACTTGTCTCAGTTTCTTCATCTGTAAAATGAGCTGGAGTAGGGAATGGCAAACCACTCTAGTATCTTTGCTAAGAAAACCCCAAATGAGGTCAAAGAAAGTCAGACATGACTTAACAGTAAGTATCAGGCACTTTGCTAAGACTTTTACAAATATCATCTCATTTGATATTCACAATAACCCTGACAGGTAAGAGCTACTGTGCTCCCCATTTTACAGATGAGAGAACTGACACAGAGATCAGTCAAGTGACTTCTCTAGAGTCACAGTATAGTATCTGTCTGAGGTGGGATATGAAGTCAAAATTCCCTAACTCCAGGCTCATCACTCCATCCATTATATCACTTCTTTTTTTTTTTCTTCCCTGAGGGAATTATGGTTAAGTGACTTGCCCAGGATCACACAGCTAGGAAGTGTTAAGTGACTGAGACCAGATCTCAATTTCTGAACTCAGGTCCTCCTAACTTCAAGGCTTGTACTGTATCCACTGTGCCACCTAACTGCCCCAGGCTTCCTTTTTGTTTCCCATCAATTAACAAGCATTTTTTAAGCCCATATTATGTGTAAGACATGCTACATAGCTGTTTTGCAAATTAGGGAGGGGACAAAGGGAGGGAGAAAAAAGTGGAACACAAGGTTTTGCAAGGGTGAATGTTGAAAATTATCTTTGCATGTATTTTGAAAAATATAAAGTTATTATTATTTGAAGACATAGTGCTAGGCAAAGGGGAAAAAAGATGAAAGTAAAACCATCCCTGCCCTAGGGAATATATATACACACACACATATATAGAATGTATATAAAATGAATAAAAATGAATTTGGAAAGGGAAGGTACCAGCAATAGCAGAGTTTCTACCTCTAATCAATTCCATCTCTACTTTCTCACATCTATCTCCTCTCTCCAACCAGTCATCACCAAGGTTCATGTCCTTCACATTCTCTTGCCTGTACTTCTTTAACAGCCTACAGATGAATCTCCTTGTTTCCATTCTCCCCCTCATCAATTCATGAGTCTAACCTGCCCTCCACTCCTAAAATACATTGCCTAATCATTTCCTACCTCTCAAAATTGCCTTTAAGATTCAACTTGGAGGAGCAGCTAGGTGGCGTAGTGGTTAGAGCACCAGCCCTGCAGTCAGGATGGACCTGAGTTCAAATCTGGTCTCAGACACTTCCTAGCTGTGTGACCCTGGGCAAGTTACTTAACCCCAATTGCCTCAGCAAAAAGCAAA
>JAJPUD010000993.1:370268-413709 GCA_023553655.1 Myrmecobius fasciatus | reverse complement strand
AAAAAAAAAAAAAAAAAAAAAAAAAAAAAAAAAAAAAGATTCAACTTGGAAATTACCTTCTCCATAAGGTCTTTCTTGAATCCCTCAAAAATGAGTACTCTCTCCCTCATTTATTTTCCTTTTTGTGTATTTGTTTATGTAGTGTATCTCCTCTAACAAAACAAAGTATCTAGAGGAGAAAGGTTGCATTTCATTGGTCTTTATATCTCCGGTAACTAGCTCGTTGCTATCTATATGAAAAGAGCTTAAAAACATATCCTCAATTAAGAACATAAGAAGTTAAACCATATATATTCAGTTTAAATAAGGAGACTAAATGCTGATAATTAACCTAATCTGCAAATAATTTGTCCCCTGATGAAAGTTATAATCCCCCCCAAAAAAGTCTATATACTATACTACATGAAATTATTAAAGAAAAATGTCCCAAAGATTTAGACCTAGAAAGGAGGGAGACACTTCAGAACTTAAAATGTAACAAAAAATGAATTAATTAATTTTAAAAATAGTAATTTGTTCCTTTAAACTACAAGATATACCAATGAAGCAATTTCATATTCTAAAGGTACCATATACTAACTGACTAAAAGTCATTTCACTAGTGAGAAGGAAAAGGAAAAGGAAATGGGTAACCACTAACTTCTTGGGGATGGGGGTTGGCAATACAGTAAAGAAATGGGAGTATCAGAAAAAATCTACCAGTGGAGAAAATGTCAGAAAGCCTGCTACTTGGAGTTATCTCTGTTCTGTCTCATTGCAAGGCATATTTAAAAAGCATAGACATGACTTTTTTACATTTTCTCTGGCTTTCTGGAATTAGCCAGGCACATTGGATTAAAAACTTGGATGGAAACCTGGTTTTCAATCAATGTCCAAAGCATGCTCATGCCACCTAAATTCCCCAGAGAAACCAATAGGAGTTCAGTTTATGCTATAATATATATTATGTATGTGTGTGTAACTACATATATATCATTATATATCAGTATTTCCTATAACAACCAACTGGGAAGAAGCCCAGCATGCAACACACTGAATTACTTTAAAGAGTTATTTTGTTAATGATAAAAATTATCTTTCTGGGATATTTTTCCATTTAAAGAGTCCTTACAACAATTTCATCCCAAGTTATTATGTAGGAACAAATCCTTCTATTTATTTTTGAGTCATTTTTACTTCTGTTCAACTCTCCCTGTCCCCATTTGGGGTTTTCTTGGTAAAGATACTAGAATGGTTTGTCATTTCCTCTTCAGCTCATTTTACAGATGAAGAAACTGAGGAAAATATATATGTGACTTCCTCCGGGTTATATAGCTAAAAAGGTCTGAGGCCAAATTTGAATTCAAGATGAGCCTTCCTGACTATAGACTTGACTGTAGACACTGTGCCACCTAGCCACTCATTCTATTAGTTTCTAGAAATTGAAACAGTTCATGACATAATAGGACATATACTTCCATTATGTTAAGAATGAAAAAGATGCAAAGAGGGAGGGAAGCCAAGACACTCTCATTTCCCTAACCTAGTGAAATTTTATCAGTATATTCCAAAGTACTTTGCAATATCCACCTTTCCTTTAAGTTCAAGTTTGCAATATTGATGCTCCAAAGGTGTTTAACCCTTTTCTGAAATACTCTGCCACAACCTCAATCAGATGTTTTGGTCATCATAACACAAATTAAACATAATTTGCCCAAGATCAAAATAAGTAAGTTTTCACTAATCCTAAAAGGGAAAAAAAAGCTAACGATATTACAACATGTAAATATAGTGTGTCCTATCAAATTATGCTTCATAATGATTTGTATAAAATAAATTTCCTTAGAAGAAAAATTCTTAGGGCACAATTCACTCAATAAATAACTACTGAGTGACCACTAGAGGCAAGGCCATATTCCATATGTCATGATTTCCATATTTTTTTTACTAATCTTGCAATTATCAATTTTGTCAATTGCAACATAATTTCCTAGTCCTAACCTCAAACTTTATTCTCTTTTTAAATTTACTCTGAAACAAATATTGAAGTGCTATCATTCTCAAAATTGTTACACAGTAACTGAGCTTCTGACCAGTTTGCCCAAAAAAGAGCTTTTCTTCTAATAATTCTTCTAGCAATTTCTTCTAATAATTAGTCAATCTACCTCAGTTAGCCTATTTGAGATCATTACAGGTATGGCTTTAATAGCCTCTTGATTAAATTACAGGGTCTATACCATATTCCCTCCATCCTTTATTGCATTTTTCTCCTCTAACTAAACAAAAATAGCAAGAAGCACACTGTTGAAAACTGTGTCTACTCTTCAAATTTTCTCTCTTTAAGTGGAAGGATGAAACATCTCTCCCCTTCTTCACTCAGGCCAGGAAGGAAGAATTTACTTAAATGTATGAATATGTTTTTCAATTAGCCCTTAAAGCTCAATTGTAAATGATGAAGTTGAATGAAAAGATCTCTTGGCTGCTAATTGCCAAAGATAATTGAATGACATAGTTGATGTCTGGAAGTTCTAAGTTTAAATCCTACCTCAGACACTTGCTATCTCTGTGACTTTAAGTTACTTAATATCTCTCAGCCTCAGTTTCCTCATCTGTGGCATGGGGATAATAACAGCCTCTATCTCTCTCTGTGAGGATCAAATAAATAGTATATGTATAAAGCATTTTGCAAATGTTAAAGCTCTATATAAATGATAGTTATAATTTCTTCCAATTCTAAATTCCATTATTCTATAATTATTCTATTATATTTCTTAGGAACAGGTTTTAATTTGGGCAGCATCAGGTACAAATTGCCTTTGGCAACTCTCCCTCCACTGAAAATAAGTGTTTTACAAAAAAAAAAAAAAAAATGAGTCCCCAAACATTCTTTTTTTTTTTTTTTTTTTTTTTTTTTTTGAGGCAATTGGGATTAAGTTACTTGTCCAGAGTCACACAGCTAGTAAGTGTTTAGTGCTGAGGTCACATTTGAACTCAAGTCCTCCTGACATTAGGATAAGCAGCCTCCAAACATTCTTAAATGTTTGTTAAGGAGACAACTTTGAGGGTTGGGGATCGATATCTGTAGATAAATAAGCACAAAGTCAGTTGCTGAGAAGTTTGTAAATTCAATATCTTCCTTAAAGACCTTCAAAAGCTCAGTGAGATCCTATTACCAGTTCTAATGGTCACATGAATAAATATACCATAGTATCTAGAAACAGAAAATGGAGCTTGCTAAGATCAATTCAGAGCCACCCAGGAAAATCTCATTATATGGGAAATCACATGTGAATCAAGCTTACATATGATTCCCAAAACTGCCTTCACTTAAAAGGCTCCCTTGGTGAGGCAAGGAAGGGTAATAGTCTCCTTCTGACACATAATGGGTATGTGGTCTTGAATAAGTCCCTAAACCTCCCAGTACCCCCAAGCAATTCTGCAAGAATCTCAAGTTGAAGAGGGGTAAAGGAAATGTCCTTACTGAAGATTATCGACATCAGTGAAATAATAGGTCCCAGCAATTTTTTAAAGGCTCTTGGCTCATATTGATGGTTAGGTTGGAGTAACAAAGAATTCTTTGTTTTATAATACTGAAGGGTTCTTGAATAAACAAAGTTAGTTTACTTACCAAGGGAACCCAGTACGTATAAAGTGCTCCAAGTCTCATTTCAGAGACAAACTGAGAACAGGCCAAAAGTAAGAAGTAAAGATTGAAAAAGTATTTGAACTGATTAAACAGCACCTGTAATTAAAATAGAAAATACATATAAGTGGAGTGGAGCATTTGGAAGAAATGATGACCAAAAAAAAAAAAAAAAAAAAAAAAGCATGTTGAAGGAGTGGTGTAGGCAAGGCTTATCTGGTGATTAAACTGAAAACAGGCTCCAATGGGTCACTTCAATTTATATGTATGATAAAAGACAATAAGCCTAAATATCAATTCCTTTAAAAATGTGCAGCCATTCAACCTTGTCAATGCCATCACTCCATGGGTCCCAGCCAAGGAATGATTTACAGTAGGGAGTCAATACTGCAATGAAAAATGCCAAGGCCTCCTAGAACCTGCCTGATTAAGGCCTGAATATCACATTTCCACCAGATGCCTGCAGTGTTCTCTAAATTCATCCAATCCTTCAAATGAGGGGTAAAGAAAAGACCAAACTAAAAGAGGCTTGCTTCCATACATACCCCTGGAAGAAAGGTAAACAGGCTGTACTTCTGATTATTGATCACATTTCGAGGATACCTCTGGTCCCTTTTTTCTGGGTGACCAAGCCAGACTGTTCTGGGCCGGGGATCTCCTCGGCCACAGCATCTCAGGCAATCACAACACCTGGGGAAAGAAATCCAATCAGTTGCACAGAGACATCTTTTCCCCTAAGTCCCTTAGGACTTACAGTCTCAAGCAGGGTCTAATATTAAGTATCTAGCTTTGAAAGAAACAGAGACTACTACTATGCCAAAATGCAGCACCCCTTCATCCCTTCTGCTAGTGCTGTCACTGGGACAACAGGGGCACCATGAGACTGGGGGTTTCAAGAAGAGATACAAAGTGACAAAGAAAGTAACAAAGTTGCCACACAGACACTAATTAGGCTCTGAATCAAGCATATTGAGTTTGTGAGAAGTATGTGGTTTTGCCTCCATAAGAGGTAGGTTTTGCATTTTAGGATCAGGATTTCCCCTTTTCTCCAAAACAGGGATTAGTTTTTCCTACAAAATAACAAAACTGTCTCTGAGACTTTACTAGTCCCTGCCTCTCTCTGTTGATGGAACTTCCTGATCACTCTGCATAAAAGTCCCACCCACAAGGAGTCAGCACCCCTCCAACTTGTTGTATGTCTAAAGACCACACAAGTTACCATACCCTGCTCTGCTGACCAGATGCATTTTCATAAGAAAACAAGATGAGGAAAGACCAGGAAAACTAAATACAATTCTATTTTTATTGCCTATCTTTGCTGTATAAAGTAAACCTGTGTGCAAAGTACATCTTATTTTATTTAATGAGTTATGAATGCCTCATTCCATCCTAACATTAAACCTGAATTAATTGGATATTATACCCATCTTTAACACCATGAAATTGTAAAGGATTCCAAGAATAATCAGGCTCTGAAATTTATTTTTTTTAATGGGGTGGGACTATTAGACACCTACACCAAGAAGGTCAATGATAAAAAAGAGGCTCCATATACATCAAAATATTAATAGCAGCATTTTTTTGTTTATGTGATAGTAAACAACTGGAAACAAAATAGATAACCATCAATTGGGGACTGGCTAAATAAGTTGTGGTACATGAACATAATAGACTACTACTGTACTGTGAGAAACAATGCATATGATTAATACAGAGAAGCATGGAAAGACTTCCATAAACTAACAGAATAAACTAAGTAGAAACACACACACAAACAAAAAGTATTCAATGAATTCAACAAAGAAAATGGAAAGGAGCACCACAAAACAATCAAAAATGAAAATTGCAAAATTGCAAACAATAAGAATGGTTTAAAAAAGAGAGATGAGATCTTCCCCACTCCTTTGAAGAGATTAAATATAATGATGATAGCAATAACATTTCTATAACATTTATGATATACCAGGCAGTATGCTAACTATTTTACACTTATTATCTCATTTGATCCTTTCAACAACCCTGGAAGATAAGTACTATTATTATCTCCATTTTTACAGGTTAGCAAACTAAAATAAGGGCATCTAGATGATGCTGTGGATAAAGTGCCAGACCTGGAACTCAAGTTTTCTTGAGTTTAAATCTGGCTTCAGATACTTACTACTTGTATGTCCCTTGTATAACTACTTGTATGAAACTGTTTGCCTCAGTTTCCTCATTAGTAAAATGACTTGGAGAAGGAAATAGCTAATGATTACAACATCTTTGCCTAGAAGAGCCCAAATGAGGTCACAAAGAATCAGACACAACTGAAATGGAAAGAAAGTGACTTGTCCAGGTTCACACATCTAACAAACAACTGAAGTTGAATTTGAACTGAGATTTTCTAAACTCTAAGCTTGGGACTCTTTTCACTGCACCACCCAGCTGCTCATATGTCTACAGGTATGGAACATTGCTTATGTTTTCAGATGTTTTAGATATATTGATTTGCATTTGCTGATTCTTTTGTTCTTCTTCCTCTTTTTTTCCTTAAAAATATTCTTTGTTAGAGATCTTAAAGGAAGGAAAGGGCCCCACATGTGTAAGAATGTTTGTGGCAGCCCTTTTTGTAGTGGCTAGAAACTGGAAACTGAATAGATGCCCATCGATTGGAGAGTGGCTGAATAAATTATGGTATATGAATGTTATGGAATATTACTGTTCTGTAAGAAACGACCAGCAGGATGATTTCAGACAGGCCTGGAGAGACTTGCATGAACTGATGCTGAGAGAAGTGAGCAGAACCAGGAGATCATTATACACAGCAACAATACTATATGATGATCAATTCTGATGGACATGGCTCTCTTCAACAATGAAATGTTTCAAACCAGTTCCAATTGTTCAGTAAAGAAGGCCATATACACCCTGAGAGAGGGATATGAAATGTGGACCACAACATATCATTTTCATGCTCTCTATCGATGTTTGCTTGCATTGGGTTTTCTTTTTCAGATTTTTTTTTTCATGTAGATACGATTGTTCTTGCACAACAAGATAAGTTTGGAAATATGTATACGTATATTCAACTTGTCAAGTATTTTAATATCATTAACATTGTAGTAGAAAAAAAAGGGAAGAAAAAAATATTCTTTGTTGTATGGAATGGCTATCTGGGGAGAAGGAAATAAAGGGATATAGGAGAAAATTTAGGAAATATAAAAACAAAAAAAAATGAATAAATATTTTTTTCAAAGGGGAAGGTGGAACTTATATCTGGGCTAAGAGAGAAATGCAAAGCCTAAACAATGTTCTGGCCACTACAAAAAAGGCTCTTATGCAGAAGGACCAACTTCGCTTTCCTCCACTCTCCAATAAATAACTGACCAATGTGGGGCAAGAAGAAGGGAGAGTCAAGCTTCAATGGAATGGGCAAAATAAGCTTGCAGAATTCCATATTGCTTTATAAATATGTAAAGTGCCGTACTGCCTACTAAGTATCACCTAAAATGGCAATGGTAAAGCATATGAGATTTGAGAAGGCTGCAACACATTACAAATAAGAAATCAATGTCAGTTGTCTAGTATAATGGATAAAGCACAGAACTGGAGTTAGGAGGACCTACATTCAAATCTGGCTTCAAAAACTTACGAGCTGTGTGACCCTAGGCAAGTCACTTCACCCTGTTTACTTCAGTTTACTCACTTGTAAAATAGGAATAATAGCACTTACCTCCCAGGACTGCTGTTTTGATCAAATGAGATAATAATTGTAAAATGCTTAGCAAATGGTTTGGCACATATATATTAAGTGATATATAAATGTTTTGTTTGCTTATTTTTTTTATTTTATTAGCATTAATTTCCATTATCTTATGGAAGCAATAGTATGAAGGATGTTATCAGAGAAATATATGACTGAAAGAAAAAGTTGGGCTAATCATGGGATAAATATCCAGTTTGAGTGCTTCACTGGTATCCAATGTAATATCCAGAGAGTGAAAGGAAAACAAACTGTCCATAACCTTTGATCCAGCGATACCACTATTAGGTCTATTTCCAAAGATGATTGGGGGGGGAAAGAAAAGAATCTATATATTTTATGATATTTCTACCAGTTCTCATTATGGTGGCAAAGAACTGGAAATTGTGGGGATGACTGTCAATTACAGAATGGATAAACAAATTTGGTATATGATAGTGATGGAAAGCTACTGTGCAATAAGGAATGATAAGCTAGATGATCTTAGGGAAACAAGAATAGATTTGTACAAAATAATGAAAAGCAAAATAAGCCAAACCAAGAGAACATTGTATACAACAATCCCAATATGGCTTTAAGGACAACTTTGAGCAACTAAACCATTTTGACTATTATGAATACCCAGATTAACTACAAAGGACATATAAAGGAAAGTGCTATCTGCATTCAAAGAAAGAACTGACAAATAGAAGTATATGTAGAATGATTTTACATATACATGATATTTGTGTCTAGAGGTAGTCATCTTTAGAGGCAGAGGTGGAGTTCAGGGAGAAAAAATGAATTTACATAACTTTATTATATATGAAAAAGAATAGCAAGCTATACATAATAAATTTGCAATTTGTGTACAACCATCTTTTTATTATTATACTTTGTTATTGAAATGCTTGTTTTATTCCATGAGTTAAAAATAAAATATTTTTTTAAGGAACATTCCTGCATACTGGATAAACTCTCTGGGGCAGATTATGGAAGTACACATAAACAACACTCAAATAAGTTGGGTGGGGAAAGATCAATTAGGATCTTTGTCTCTGGAAGGACTTATACCAGCAAGGCCATGGATCCAATAAAGTGTTCATAAAACAGGGAAAAGAAGATAGTAATTTTTTCTAGCAAGAAAAAAAAATCCCACTTCAAAGGGAAAAACATGATAACAATAGCTCATGTTTATATAGCACAGTGCAATGTACAAAACATCCTATGACTGTCATCTCCTTTAATTCTTAATACAAGATAGAGCATTTCTGAGGCACCAGAAGTCTCAGTACTAAAAGTACTGAAATGACTCATTGTATATCAGAAAAACTATTCTTTCCCTATGGCACTAAAAGATCAAGTTGCCACACAAGACTCCAAAGTCTTCTTCCAATTCCTTGTTGTGACAAGACAGAGAGGTAGCATGAAGGAGTCAGATGCATAAAAATATTGAGAGCAGCTCTTTTGGTGGAGGCAAAGGACTAGAAACAGACTGCTTAAAAGTTGAGGAATGGCTAGGTAAATTATGGGATGTGAAGGGAAGAGATTACCATTGTGCCATAAGAAATGATGGAACAAATGAGTGTTGAGAAACCTGAAAAGACTTGTATGAAGTGATGCAGAATGAAGTAAGGAAAATCAAAACAATTTATAGAATAAAAACATTGTAAAGAAAGACTCTAAAAAACTTAAGATCTCTTACCAATGCAATGGCCAATCATGAGTCCAGAGACCTGATGATAATCTAGATAATCCACCTGATATAGAAGTAAATAATTCAAGACGCAGAATCTGCTCTTGGATAGGGCCAATATGGAAATTTTTGTTTGTTCAACTATACATGTTTACTACAAAAGTTTGTTTTTTTCTTTTTTCTTTTGCAGTAAGGAGACAGAAGGAGAGAAAATACATTTTTTTAATTCAAAAAATAAACTTGAGATTAAAAAAACAGCTGACACTACATTCTTAAAGGTTATACCACAGATCCTAGAATGTCAGAAAGACTCTTAAAATTGACCTAATAATAATATATGTGACTGTCCTTAAATGATTAGCCTGGCAAGATGAACAAGTTCAGCACCAGAAGTTGACATTGAGATGCTAAATTACTGTGGTCTGAGCAATACGTAAAGATGAAGGGTGTTAAAATGTGCCTCAGTGGAACTAGCACATACAATACACATACTTCTGAGTACCAGACTTTTTTTTTTAAGTTAAGTGATTTATGTGCAAAAATGTTTGTAGCAGACTTTTTTGCAGTGGCAAGTAACTGCCATTAGTTGGAGAATGCCTAAACAAGTTATGGTATATGAATGTTATGAAATATTATTGTTCTATAAGAAATGATCAGGAGGATGATTTCAGAAAGACCTAGAGAGATTTGCATGAACTAATGCTAAGTGAAGTGAGTAGAACCAAAAGAACATTGCACACAGCAACAAGATTATGTGATGATCAATTCTGATGGACATGGCTCTTTTCAATAATGAGGTGATTCAGACCAATTCCAATAGATTTGTGGAGAGAGTCACCTGCACCCAGAGAGAGTTCTGTCAGGACTGAATGTGGATCACAACATAGTATTTTCACTTTTTTTATTGTTGTTGTTTTCTTGCTTTTTGTTTTCTTTCTCATTTTTTTTTCCTTTTTGATCTGATTTTTTTTTTTTTTTGTGCAGCATGATAATTGTGGAAATACGCATAGAAGAATTGCACATGTTTAACATATATTGGATTACTTGCTATCTAGGGAAGGAAATTGGGAAAAGAGAGGGAGAAAAAATTTGGAACACAAAGTTTTGCGAAGGTGAATGTTAAAAACTATTTCTGCATGTATTTTGTAAATAAAAAGCTATTATTGAAAAAAAAAGTTAAGTAATTATTCCAAAATAACAAAGGTAGCAAATATCAAGTCAAGATTTGAACCTATGTCCTCTGGCTTTAGAGTCAATAATCTTTCCACTTTACCAAGTTTGTTCTTGAAATGAAATGTGATATACAAAGGGATCCCAAAATATGTTGTATGCATATTAATAGGAAAAGAAAGAAATATTTTCCTTTCTCTCTCTCCAAGAGTATGGTAGATTATTAGTTCTCTTTTTCCTGTCTCCACCCTAGATAAAACCAGAGAAGACATTTCCCAAAGGCAAACACCTTAGAGATTTGCCAGCCTGACCTGCAAGTTCAACAATCCACCCTGCTCCCCCTCACATCCTGAGAACCCAGCATGTTACCACCAACACAGTGAGCCATGTGGCCCATAAGGTCAGTCACACACAGGGCAAGGAAACACCTGGGAATCTGGCATTATTATTAGATTTCCTGAAGGAAAGAAAGCAGCATTAGGAACTCAAATGAAAAGGCACTATACCCAAAGACCCACCTAATGCTTCAGACCTAACAAGTAGATGCTGTTTAAAAAAAAAAAATGTTCATTAAATTGAATTTCCCTTACCTACACAGGAAATAATAATAAATAATAATTGCATTTATATGATACTTTAAACTTTGCAAAACATTTTATGTTATCTCATTTGATCTTCCCAATAGCCCTGTGAGGCAGGTCCCTATTTTATAGATAAGGAATTGAAGTTAAGTTAATAAATTAAATGGCTAATTGCTATTTGCTAGTCTAGCTGAAGCCAGGAAAAAAAATGTAACTATTTAAGCTGACCCACTTTCTCTACCTTAAGGTTCATACATTCAGTTTTAGAAATGAGCTGCTCTTGATAGGAGGTGTTTGAGTTCCTGAAGACTTGCCCTTCCCTAATGGGAATGTCTATAATTTCAGGATGAAACACAATGCCAATGCTTAAAAATAGAAATCCTTATGCCTCTAATGTTACTGGAATAAAGGTCATTTTATTTCTGGAAGCTGAATCAATTTACCTAATTTCTCAGTTATGCAAAACCACAAATCTAAACATTTATATAAAAAAATATTAATTTATATTTCCAAAGTGCTTTTAAGGTTCCTCAAATCCTGTGAAATACACTGAGTTAATAGTGTATCCAATTCTACAAATATGGAAATTAAAGTTCAGACATGTAAAGACTGAGAGTGAGGAGAGGCATAGATTTAAATCTACCTTCAGACACTTATTAACTGTGGGACTACAGGCAGTCAAATTAACTGTTCTATGCCAGCCACCTCATCTATTAGATAGAAATACAGACAAAACTTGGGTTTCAGAGAAACTCTGGTGAGGGGGCAAGCTCTACCAGAGCAGGTTTGTTTCTTTTCTACAATTTATAGACATAAGGAGTCACTCAACTCCAGAACATTAAGAAGTTAAGTGATTTTCTTGGTGTCAGACAGCCAATGTGTCAAGGGCAAGGCTTGCAAGGATGTTTCTCTATCTATCATGTCTTACTACTATAAAAAAATCAAAATACTCATAGCATAAACTTTACAGGATTGTGAAGCTCAAATGAAATAACATATGTAAAATGGTTGGCAAACCTGAAAGCACTTGTCAGTTTTAATTTTAATTAACTGTCATTATTAATGTGACTTAAGTCATACCCAGCTAATTAGGATTAGGTGGAGTCAAAAGTTCAGTCACAGAATATGAAAGCTGGTCACTTATCCAACTTTTTTATTTTATTAAGGAAAAAAAAAAAACTGAAACCCTGGTAGGAATGACTTTCCTAAAGTCATAAAACTATTAAGTTGTAAAACTCCAGACTGAGGTCTTCTGATCCCAACCCAGTGTTCTTTCCACCTCATCATTCTACTTGTACAAATATTAGACAATCTAACAATATACTCCTGTTAATATAACTCGTATTGAATTCTGCTAGCAAACACAACACTATGCATATTTCAAATCTCCTCAAAAAGATCTTCAAATCCATAAAATTTTTCCTTTTCCCTCTTGTGATTTAGACTTGAATTTATCTGAATATTCTGTAAGTTAAACATAGAAAGTCAACTTAAGGAAGACTGATACTTATCCCTTTTTAGCAGATATCACTGGGCAAACCACCTTGCTGAGGTATACACAAGAACACAAAGAAGGATTAAGTGAGAATAAGAGTGAGGAAAGAGTGAATTATGGAGATATCCCATATGAAAAGTTATATCTAACTCATGAAACATTCAACTTGCTTAAATACCTTCGGTAACAACTCGCCATAATCAGCTCTCAGAACATC
Source organism: Myrmecobius fasciatus (assembly GCA_023553655.1). Lineage (NCBI taxonomy): Eukaryota > Metazoa > Chordata > Mammalia > Dasyuromorphia > Myrmecobiidae > Myrmecobius > Myrmecobius fasciatus. The sequence continues at coordinate 401,207 of JAJPUD010000993.1, read as the reverse complement.
TATTTAGGCCCCAACAAACTCCTGCATGTTTACAGTATAAATATATATTTTTCAAGCTATATATTTTTCCTCGTCCTTTAACAAGAATCCAAGTCTGTATCAAATGTCTTGCTGAAGGGATTGGTCTCAGTCACACTTTTAAAGGTTCGTTTCTGCTCCAACATTCTATGAAGCTTAAACTATAAGAATCTGAAGGGCAAAGTTGAAGCATTCTGTAGCGAGAAAAGTAGTAGAAATGCACCTAAGAGACCTCAATTTCAATCACAACACTGACATTTAACAAGCAATAAGACCATGGCTTTTTCTTTAAGTATCCTCAAAGACATGCAACAGTGAGACAACAAACATTGATCAAGTACTTACCAAGTGTCAGGGAATATACTAAACACTTTCTCACAAAGAAAGGGGAAAACAGTTCCTGTTCTCAAGGATTTCACAGACAACAACAATTACATTAAAGCATAATGATATAAGATAAATTGGAGATAATCTTGAGAGAAAGCAATAGCATTAGCGTGATTGGGAGAGGTTTTTTGCAGAAGGTAGGATTTGAGTTGAGACCAGAAGGACACCAGGAAGTAGAAATGAGGAAGGAAAGAATTCAAGGCAACAGGCACTGCCAGTGAAAATAGCTAGAAGATGAAGATATAGGAAGAACCTCAGTTTCTTTATTTATAAAACATGCATAAAAATCTTTGCCTTACTAACTCACAGAATTGTTGTGAGATTAAGTGCTTTAAGATGTATCAAGTGTCACAAGGATATGGGAAGTGATTATTAGTCATAATAATCCTCTTAGTACAGTGCTTATATCAAAATACTAGTTTTGATATGTGGTTACAGTGAATTTGAAAGTAATAAATTCAAATCCTGCTTTTTGTCTCTTGTTAAGTGATCATAAACAAGCTATTTAACCTTTTTTGAGAATTTCCTCATTTGTATAACAGGGGTAAGCATAGCACTTGCCTCACCACATAAATAAGGTACAATACACAAAAGACAACATAAAAGGCACCTTTCAACATTAATTATTCCATCTTTTTTTCAAAACTCAGTTGCCTACCTCTAGCTCCTAATTCCTTTAGGATTTCCTAGGAGTCACTACCTCTGCTTCTCTCAACCACTCCCAAGTCCCATGACTTCTGTACCAACAGGGTTTTGTATTACTTTTAACCCCCTTATTCTAAAGCACTGTTTTTCAAATTTTCTGGTCTCAGTGTTACTTTAAACTTTTTTCCTTTTTAAATATGCAATGTTTTATAGTTTACATATTCCCTTTAAACTCTTAAAAATTATTGCAGACCCCCCACCCAAAAAAAAAAAAAAAAACAGCTTTTGTTCAGGTGGATTATTTCTCTCCATATTTCCCGTATTAGAAATTAAAATGTCTTAGTATTATTGTGAATGTAGTTTTTATCTTGCAGTCCCTCTGAAAGGATCTGCCAGGAGACCATCCTGGCAGACGTCTCCACATCACATTTTTAAGAACCATTGCTCTAGGGATAAAGTACCAAAAGGAAACCTAAGGAACTGGGGTCAAAGTACTCCTGGGACTAGGATGTAAAAGTTCCACGAGTCTCCTCAAAAAGCAGCAAGAAGTCTCCTCCCAGAATCTCCCTTCAGAGACTACTCCCTGGTTATGGCTTTGATATGCATTATGCAATATGTTAACAGCAGCTGCAGCCACACCCTCCAGAATTTATCTAGAGAGATGGATGTTATCCAAAGCCAGGGCTCTGGACTGAACTCAGTAGAGAGAGCCACAAGTCCCCAGACTATGAGCTAAAGGTTGTTTCTTTACTCATAGGCTTTTTTCTCTCAAAGTTAGATTTAACTGTATTTTCTTTAGTAGCAAAAAAGCAATTCAAATCCCACTTTCCCTTCTTAAGCTGAATGAAGTCAGCACTTTTTTGACTTTGTCCCTTCACTTTTTTGCTTTCTGGCAGAAGAATTTTGTAGAGTGAAAGTAGCAGAAATGAACCAGAAGAATCATTGTTTAAAATAGAGGGGATCAATAGGTGTGTGATATTTCATATACTGTCAGACACAGGCAAGGTGTTATTTGGTTGGTTTTGCTAAACTGGTATTTTTGTCTCTTTTTCACTCCTTATACTAAGGGGGTGGCTTTATGGGTAGGGAAGGAAGAGGTAAAAAGTTTAAAAAAAAAGTGAAAAAAGTCAGGATTTAATAAGGCAAAATATTGCATACATCTTCCAATATAGTCACTAATCACTATATTTGTTGCTTTTGCTAACTATTTTTCACTGTTACATGAGCCAGTTCAATTTCACAAACTGATTGTGTGCGGTAATATCCCGAAAGGACAGCAATATAAAAATAAAATATAAAATATAAAAATTTTTAAAATGTTAAAAAAAATAGAAAATTCATACGAACATACATTTAGAACTAGAAGTAACCTTAGACATATCTAGTCCAATCCCCTTAACTAAGATCCAGTGAAATTAAGTGAATTGCCTAAATTTGCAAGACCCCTAAATAACAAAGTCAAGCTATGAAACCAGCTCCTTTGACTACAAACACTATAGTCTTTCCAGTATACCAACAGCCAATTAGACTTAAGAGTTCAAGTGTAGGCTCTACTTAATAGTTTTATAACTCTGGGCTACTCACTTTACATCTATGAGACTCAGTTTCCTTATCTGTACAATAGGCATAATAATACTGGTACATGTTATCTGACAATTTTGGGGGGAGGGTTAAGAAACAGCTTCATACAATCAATTATTTGATTAAAAATAATGTCAAAAATGAAACAACATACAAAAATTTGGAGGTTAACAGGACTAATTGGATGAAGTTTCCTCAGTTTGAGACTAAATCACATAATCCCTATTCCTAGAGCAAGATCAGGCTTTGAACCCTGGGATGCAAGAACATGAAGTTACAGGAAGTGACAGACAACATTGGTGACCATTGGTCAAGGATGGTTATGTCCTTTTAGTCTATCCAACGAAAAGGTTGTTTGGGTCTTTTCCTATTTAACTGGGTGCTTTACTTCCTTCCGGTCAGGTTGAACACATGGCCAGAGCTGGGATGCCTCCTGGGGGTGCTGGGCCTCTCCCTACAAGGACTAAATAAATGCTTTCTCTTTGTACCTGAAGATGTCTCCAATTAGTTAATTTGGGAAAGGGGGTCTTGTATCCATTCCACACAGGGGGATAGGAAAATTTATATCTCTAAACACTTTCTTCAATAAAAGGGAAAAACCGATCAACGCACTGGGCATTCAATTAAAAAAAAAAAAAAAAACTAGTAAATCCACAACTAAAAACCCCAATTTGAACACCAAAATAGAAATCCTGAAACGCAAAGAAAAGATTAACAAAACTGAAAGCAAAACATCCATTCAATTAACAAATAAAATTAACTTAAGAATAGATTTTTTAAAATAAAACAAATTAGCTAATTTTATTTTTAAAAAGAAAATCAAATTGCTGTTATCAAATTTTAAAACCACAAATGCAACTAAAGAAAAAAAATGGAAACAATCTTTAAATGTAATTCATAAATGGTCAAAAGATATGAATAGTTATCAGAAGGGAAAAAACTTATCAATAACTATGTAGAAAAATGTTCAAAATCAGTAATAATTAGAGAAATGCAAATTAAAACAACTCTGGGGTTTCACATCATACCCATCAAATTAACAAAATTGACCAAAAAAAAAAAATTACAAATGCTGGATAGAACTGTGATCTGGTTCAGCCATTCTGAAAAGAAATTTGGAATTATATCCAAACAGCAAAATATGCATACTCTATGAAACATCAATAACACTTCAAGGTCTAAATCCTAAACAGTTTTTTGTTTGTTTGTTTGTTTGTTTTTTGGTTTGTTTTTTTTTTTTTTAATGAGGAAAAGGATCCATATTTACCTTTCAAAATATTTGTAATAGCTTTTTTATGTGGTGGCAAAGAATTGGGAATTAAGGGAGTACACATAAACTGGGAAATGTTTCAGTGTTGACAAGATCCTAAAATAGTTGGCTATCTCCTTCTGCAGCTCATTTGACAGTGACTTGTCCTGGGTCACATAGCTAAGTGTCTAGACTAGATTTGAACTCTTCCTAACTTCAGGCCCAGCACTTGATCCACTGCATCATCTACCTGCCCTACTTGGAGAGTAGCCAAAGAAGTTATGGTAAATGAATGTGAGGGGGCACTAGAATAAAAGTCAATAAACATTTATTTATTGACTGTTATGTGCCAGACTGTACTAAATGCTAGGGATCCAAAGAAAAGCACAAGACAATCCAAGTTCTCAAGGAACTCAAACTAAGGAGTAAAGACAACATAGAAAAAAGAAGTTGAAAAGGAGTGGGGAGAAAATTCAGCATGGGGAATGGGAAATGATCTGATAGGAGGTATGACTTCAATAATTAAATTCATCTTGCAGGATTAAGGAATTTCTGGAGAAAATGAAATTCAGGAGATAAGCAAGGGGAGATATGATAGAGGGTCTGAGAGGAGCTCCTCCTTCTCCTACCTCCTTTTCCTCCACCTCCCACTCTCTCCAACTAAAAGGAGAGGGGCCCCAGGAGGAAGGGGTGTTGAATAGGTATGAGTTTCAGAGTTGATCTCTTACATCTTTGAAGAGTGAGGAGTTTTCAGAGATCATGAAGATCAGGTAATAGGAGTGTATACTATGGTGCCATTAAAAAATTATGAAAGAGATGGATTCAAAGAAACTTGGAAAATCTTTCAGTGAGATGAACAGAACCAGGAAAACTCCAAATCCAGTAATCCATTACCTCTGTAGTAAATTAGGGACAGAGGTAGGAAGAGAGTTATGAAATCCTTTATGAGATATATTTTATTGATTAGGAGAAAAGATGATGGGAAAACATAATAAATATACAATAAATAATACATGTCTGTTGCTAACATATAAAATAAATACAATATATACTATATAAACAATATATACAATGACTACAACAGTAGGGAAAAAATGCAATGCTTTGTAACCAAAATAACCAAGCTTAGTGGGGAAGAGATGAAAAGATGTATCTCTCTCTTTTTCACAAATGTGAGGAAGGAACTTTGGAGACAGTACATGATATGTATGGTAAAACAATGAGGATATGTTAATCAGCAGGCTGAACTGCCTTTATTCTCTCTTTTTTTATTACAAAAGACGGTAGGGACATGGCTCTCTTCAACAATAAAATGTTTCAAACCAGTTCCAATTGTTCAGTGAAGAAAGCCATATATACCCAGAGAGAGGGATGTGAAATGTGGACCACAACATAACATTTTCATGCTCTCGATTGATGTTTGCTTGCATTGTGTTTCCTTTATCTGATTTTTCTTTCTTGTAGATACGATTTTTCTTGTGCAACAATGATAAGTGTGGAAATATGTATACACATATTCGATTTGTCAAGTATTTCAACATAATTAACATGTAGTGGATATCCTGCCATCTAGGGGAGGGGGGAGGACTGGGGGTAAAATTTGTAACGGAAAGCTTTGTAAAGATCAGTGCTGAGGAACTACCCATACATATGTTATGCAGATAAAAAAAATTCATTAATTTAAAAAAAAAAAACCAAGAGACAGTAGGATCAAGGAAGGTATATATTGAGAAATGGAGGTCATGCAAAAACAGGAAACATGAATAAAAATTACTTTTAAAAGTTCCATGTAGGACATATCTAAAAGAAAAACTTTAAAAACTTAAACTTAAAAAACAACAAATACAAAGAATTTAAATAATGGAAAGATATATGAATCCATGAAGGCTAAGTAAAGAGAATCAAGAACACAATGTATACAATTCAATAACCAAAAAGAACATTATAAGTAATCAAGCTCTAAAAACCATAATGATTGATCTTGTTACTAGAGAAGACAAAATGAAACAGCATTTTTATATCTGTTGAGAGGTAGGAGATGAAGAGTATGAATGCTTTGTGTAATTTCAGATATGTCACTAAGTAAATCAATTTTGCTAAGTGATCTTTGATTCACTTTGCTTCTAGGCAGGGCTCTACATTGAGGGGTGGATAGCATATGCATAAATGATAATGACCAAAAAAAAGAATCATTTTTTTTTATTTTTAAAGGACCTATTTATACAAAAATATTAACATCAGCTCTTTTTGTAGTGGCAAAGAAATAGAAAAAGAGGAAGTACCTATCAACTGAGGAATGGCTAAACAAGTTATGGTATATAACTGTGAAGAAATACTACTCACATGAACTTATATAAAAGTGAAATAAGTAGAACCAGGAAAACATTTTACACTGTAATAGCAATACTGTAAGATGGTCAACTCTGAATGACTTAGCTATTCTTAGCAGTATAGTGATCCAAGAAAGATAATTCTGAAGAACCTGTGATGAAAAATGCTATTCTCATACAAAGAAAGAACTGATGCAGTCTAAATACATATTGAAGCACACTATTTTTCACTTTCTTCTTTGGTCTGTGCTTTCTTTCACAACATGACTAATATGGAAATGTTTTGCATGATTATACATATATAATCTATATCAAAGTGTTTATTGTCTCAGGCAGGAAAAGGGAGTTAGAATTCACAACTAAAATTCTAAAAAATAAAATTTAAAAACTGTATTTACATGTAATTGGGGGAAAAGAAAATATTATTTTAAAAAATAAATAAAAAGAAAAAAAATATTTTTTAAAAAGAAAATGAAAGTATGCCCTGGGAAAGTATTTTATCACAGTGTTATTTCAGAGTGTTTTTGTAAATGGCATAACTTGTGTGGTCCTACAGCCACAATGGTCCTTACTCTGAAGTGGATAGCTATTACTGAGGGTACACACTTCTTAGATTGAATCACAGAATGCCACAAATTCTCAGCTAAGTAATTTAGCACCATACAATCCGCTCTAATTCAAAGAAATAATTCTTCCACAGGCCTCAGGAAAAACTTAAAACCAACAAATATAAATTGTCTAACAGGGTTAGAAATGTGGCTCTGTGGCTGCTTCAAAGAGATCAATACAATGTTGGTTTGGGAGTCATTGACTATAGTAATTAGAGAATCTTTAGCCTGTGGCAGATACAATATGAAGTTGTAACATATACAACTTCTCTAGTGAGGGAAAATGCACTGAATGTCCTTTTGATTACCTTTAAAATACTCAGGCCTATGCTAATAAGAAAGTCAAGTGACTGGATATCAGTTAATAAAGAAATGCATTTATTTTTCTGAAGGAAAAAAGCTCTGGGGTTGTTGGGTTTTGTTTTGGGGTTTTTTTGGCATATTAGAAAGAATGTTGAATTACATTAACATAAGGGAATGTTGCTGTTAGAGGAAATGATTTTTATAAACAGTTTGGAAAAGCATGGAAATATAAACTGAGTCAGAAAGAAGTAAGCAGAACCTGGAAAACAATATGTACATCGGCTACAGCAATATAAACATGATGAAAAATAAAATGAAACTGAATACTGTGTAATTATAAATATTAAACTCAGTCCTAAGGGAAAGAAAACATACCTCCCATCTTTCTGCGCAGAAGTGGACATCTATGAGTATGGAACTCAGTTTATATTGTTAGAAATCATTGATGTATTTGGTTAGTTCTGTTAAACTACTTCTTTTTCTTTTTTCCTTTTTTGTTCTTTGGTACAAGAAATGGCTCTCTGAAGAAGTGAAAAATATACAAGTGGTATTCATCACTAATTGGTTCCAGAAGGCACAATGAGTAGCAAAAACTGCAGGTATCAAACAAATTTTTTCCATAAGGAGTATATCTCCCAGAATGCAGCCTAGTAATCCCTCCCCACTCAGTTCCCCAGTTGGGCAAGTGGGACTTTTATCTGGGGAGAAACAAACCAGCCAAGACCAGCCAGGATCCTTTCTTCTTGTTGAAATTTACTTTCTTAGAGGAACTATGACCTTTATATATTCCCCCCATGCCAGTCAAAACTTCCTTGGTGAGAAGGGAAAAGGGGTCCAGATATGGAGGCTCTGGCCACTACCCGGGACTTCCAGGAGTCCTGGTTCCTCCAAAGTCATATCTACCTCTGCCTGGGCTCTTGCTGTTGAGGCTTGTGTCATCACAGCTCCTGCTGCTTTTCCTCCTGTTAAGCACGCCAACCATTCTTTGCCCACTGTTTTGGAAGCCAGAAGACTATACACTATAGCCACATTGTCCTAAAGAAACTATGCTATGGGCTCTCTGCAACAATGAAATGTCTCAAACCAGTTCCAATTGTTCAGTGAAGAAAACCATATACACCCAGAGAGAGGGATATTAAATGTGGACCACAACATATCATTTACATGATCTCTATCGATGTTTGCTTGCATTGGGATTCCTTTCTCAGATTTTTTTTTTTTGTTCATGTAGATACGATTGTTCTTGCACAGCAACATAAGTATGGAAATATGTATACATATATTATACTTGTCAAGTATTTTAATATAATTAACATGTAATAGACTTCCTGCCATCTAGGGGAGAAGAGGGGACTGGGGGGAAAGCTTTGTAAAGATCAATGTTGAGGAACTACCCATACATACGTTATGCAAATAAAAAGCTTTAATTTAAAAAGAAATTAATTTAATTAAAATAAAAAAAAAGAAACTATGCTGTGACCTGCCTCATTGAAGCCTACAACCTCAGCATCGTGGGCTCCAACCTGCCAGTCCTGAGCTAGGGATGAGCTAACCCCAGTTTAGGGAAATAGTCACAATGGTAGCTTGTCAGTATGGCCAATCTCACATCCCTACTGCTCAACCAAGATAACAATCAAGTACAAACAATGTCAAGTGCTAAAACATTTTTTCCTTATCCAAATGCATCAAATAACAAAACATTTAGATTTGTGATTTTACATAACTGAGAAATTAGGTAAATTGATTCAGTCTCCAGAAATAAAATGATGTTTCAAAGCAGATGAGTGTCAAGATACCACTGTATCTATAAACAAAAGTAATATATGCATAAATATGTATACATATATTGGATTTAATATACATTTTAACATGTTTAACATAAATTGGATTACTTGCCATCTAGGAGAAAAGATGGGGAAAGGAGGGGAAAATTTGGAACACAAGGTTTTTTAAGGGTCAATGTTGAAAAATTATCCATGCATGTTTTGAAAATAAAAAGTTTTAACAAAAAAATAAAAAAAATAAAAGTAATATAAAAACAAAATTCATACCCCACAAAAGCACTAGACTGAAAGTCAAAAAACCTAAGTTGACATCCTAGTTCTGCTATTTACTAGCTGCGCAACTTTAAATAAGACATTTCCCTCTCTCTCTGGGTTTCATTTTCTTCATCTGTAAAATAGGGTGTTAACAATATTACTTGTTCTTCTCATTCACAGAGTAATTGTGAGATTCCAATGAGATAATGTGGTAATGCATGTATAATCATAAAGCCCTCTATAAGGGGAAGCTACTATTATGACTGCAAGATCAATCACATACTGAAAGTTTAATTATTGCACAGTTATTATTTTCTATAACAAATGCAAGTCACTACCTATAAATGTGTCTCATCTGTAAAATGAGAAGACTGAAACATACAGATCTCCAGGTCCTTTTCCTGAACTAAATCCTAGAGTCCTACAACCTGTGAACAAGTTATCTATAAATTTCCTAAACCAGAAATTCCCAAACCTTTGAATCTGCATTACTCTGTATATTTGTTTAACTCTATAGAATAATTCCCCTCCCTTACCATCCTATCTTTTGTTTAGACTAACATGAAGTAAAATTAATTCTGATTGCTATGACAGCCCCTCAAATGACACTCCCCAGAATAAGGAATCTTAAACATACATTTTCCTTCCATGTAATAGTCATTACCTTTCCACTGTTATTTTCCTCTGGAACTTGGGTAAACTTAAACCTGTTGAGGAAGTTTTGATGCCAAGCAACCACGAGCCTTCTCATTTGTTTACCTTTATCCTCCCAACAGGGATTTTATTCAGGGGTAAGAAAAGTAGCCTGCTTTGTTTTCACCTTGTTAGAAAGGAGAGCGAGGAAGGACAAATCCAAAAGATCCAAAGGAAAATGCCACACACTCATTACCAGTAGTCACAGTTATGTTAGTAACCAAATTAAGTTTTCAAATGAGACATAAAACTCAACACAGGGGAAGATTGTTGCAGAGAAGATGATTTAGTCTTCATGCAAGGAAAAACTTCTTAGCCATCAAAACTTTCTAAAAGTGGCATAGACTGCCCACAGAGGATGCTCCCCTTTATAGAAAATGTTCAAGAAAAAGCCTGTTACATAGCAGATGCTTAATTAATGCTTAGTGAATTGAACTGAAAAGCTGGATGAACATGTATAGATTATAATGCACCTGTTGGGTAAGATGATCAAAGTCCCTCAGAACTCAGATTCAGTAGCTTGAAAGGGCTTATTTAGATAAACAGAGAAGAGTAACAGATAGAAGGCTGGAATTAGAGTCAAAAAGAACTCAGCTATTTATCAGCTGTGTGATCCCAAGTAAGATTCTTAACCTCTCTGGTTTCAGTTTCCTTATCAGCAAAATGAAGGGATTTGAATCAATGGCCTCTAGTTTGATTCCAATTCTAAATCTATCATCCTATAAACATATGATAATATAATAATATTAACAATGTTATATCATAATATATTATGTGGCATATTGTGTTACATAAATATTATTGTATGTTATATGTAATATATAACATTCTATATTATACATGTTATATAAGAATAAAAAGTTACTATATTATAAAACAGTGGTCATCAAAACCATTTGGTACTGGCTGAGAAATAGAGTAGTCGATCAGTGGATAGGATAGGATCACAGGACAAAATAGGCAATAACTTTAGCAATCTAGTGTTTGACAAACCCAAAGACCCCAGCTTTTGGGATAAGAACTCACTATTTCACAAAAACTGCTGGGAAAATTGGAAAGCAGTATGGAAGAAATTAGAGCTTGAGCCATACCTAACACCACATACCAAGAACTAAATGGGTTCATGATTTAGACATAAAGAGTGATATTATAAGCAAATTGAAGGAACATAGTATAGTTTACCTCTCAGACCTGTGGAGAAGGAAGGAATTTGTTTCCAAAGAAGAACTGGAACTCTTAACTGAACACCAGATAATTTTGATTATATTAAGTTAAAAAGGTTTTGTACAAACAAAACTAATGCAGACAAGATTATAAGGGAAGCAATAAATTGGGAAGTCATTTTTACATTTAAGGTTTCTGATAAAAGTCTTGTTTCTAAAATATATAGAGAATTGACTCATATTTATAAGAATTCAAGCCACTCTCCAATCAATAAATGGTCAAAGGATATGAATAGACAATTTTCAGATGAAGAAATTGAAACTATTTCTAGTCATATGAAAAGGTGCTCCAAATCACTATTGATCAGAGAAATGCAAATTAAGACCACTCTGAGATACCACTACACACCTGTCACATTGGCTAAGATGACTGGAAAAGATAATGATGAATGCTGGAGGGAATGTGGAAAAACTGGGACACTGGTGCATTGTTGGTGGAACTGTGAAGGGATCCAACCATTCTGGAAAGCAATCTGGAGCTATGCTCAAAAAGTTATCAAACTGTGCATACCCTTTGACCCAGCAGCATTTCTATTGGGCTTATATCCCAAAGAAATCATAAAGGAAGCAAAGGGCCCCACGTGTGCAAGAATGTTTGTGGCAGCCCTTTTTCTAGTGGCTAGAAACTGGAAACTGAATGGATGCCCATCAATTGGAGAATGGCTGAATAAATTATGGTATATGAATGTTACGGAATATTATTGTTCTGTTAAGAAACGACCAGCAGGACGATTTCAGAGAGGCCTGGAGAGATTTACATGAACAGATGCTGAGTGAAATGAGAAGAACCAGGAGATCAATGTACACAGCAACAACAAAACTATATAATGATCAATTCTGATGGACATGGCTGTCTTCAACAATGAAATGTTTCAAACCACTTCCAATTGTTCACTGAAGAAAGCCATATACACCCAGAGAGAGGGATGTGAAATGGTAATCTCTTCCCTTCACACCCCATAATTTACCTAGCCATTCCTCAACTTTTAAGCAGTCTGTTTCTAGTCCTTTGACCATTTATCGATTGGAGAATGGCTTGTATTTTTATAAATATGAGACAATTCTCTATATATTTTAGAGATGAGACCTTTATCAGAACCCTTAAATGTAAAGATGATTTCCCAATTTATTGCTTCTCTCCTAACCTTGACTGCATTGGTTTTGTTTGTACAAAAAGTTTTTAACTTAATATAGTCAAAGTTATCTATCTGGTGTTCAATTAAGAGTTCCAGTTCTTCTTTGGACATAAATTTATTCCATCTCCATAGGTCTGAGAGGTAAACTATATTACGTTGGGAGGAAAAATTTGTAACAGAAAGCTTTGTAAGGGTTAATGTTGAAGAATTACCATACATATGTTTTGCAAAGAAAAAAAAAGAAAAAGAAAAAAAAAGTTATCAAACTGTGCATACCCTTTGACCCAGCAGTGTTTCTATTGGGCCTATATCCCAAAGAGATCTTAAAGGAAGGAAAGGGCCCCACATCTGCAAAAACATTTGTGGCAGCCTTTTTTGTAGTGGCTAGAAACTGGAAACTAAATAGAGGCCCATCAATTGGAGAATGGCTGAATAAATTATGGTATATGAATGTTATAGAATATTATTGTTCTGTAAGAAACGACCAGTAGGATGATTTCAGAGAGGCCTGGAGGGACTTGCATGAACTGATGCTGAGTGAAATCAGCAGAACCAGGAGATCATTATACACAGCAACAAGACTATGTGATGATCAATTCTGATGGACATGGTTCTCTTCAACAATGATGTGATTCAAACCAGTTCCTATTGTTCAGCTATGAAGATAGTCATATACATCCAGAGAGAGGCCTGAGGGAACTGAGTGTGAACCACACACAGCATTTTAACGCTTTCTGTGAATATTTCCCTGCATTTTGTTTTCCTTCTTAGGTTGTTTTTTTTTTTCTCTCTTTCTAGATCTGATGTTTCTTGTGCAGTAAGATAACTGTATAGATATGTATACATATATTGGATTTGTCATATAATTTAACATATTTACCATGTATTAAATTGCCTGTCATCTAGGGGTGGGGAGTGGGGGGAAGGAGGGGAAAAGCTTGGAACAAAAAAAAAAAAAGTTTTGCAAAGGTCAATGTGGAAAAATCACTCATATGTTTTAATTTAAAAAAAAAATCGAGTCAGTTGCCAAAAACAAACAAAACAAAAAAAAAAAAAAAAAAAAAAAAAAAACAACCAACAAGATGATTTCAAAGAGGCCTGGAGAGACTTGCATGAACTGATGCTGAGTGAAATGAGCAAAACCAGGAGATCATTATACACGGCAACAATAATATTATATGATGATCAATTTTGAAGAATGTGGCTCTCTTCAACAATGAAATGTTTCAAACCAGTTCCAATTGTTTAGTGATGAAGAAAGCCATATACACTCAGGGAGAGGCCTGTGGGATCTGAGTGTGGACCACAACATAGCATTTTCACGCTTTCTGGTGATGTTTGCTTGCATTTTATTTTCCTTCTCAGGTTTTTTTCTTGTAGATCCGATTTTTCTTGTATAGCAGGATAACTGTATAAATATGTATACACATATTCAATTTGTCATATATTTTAACATAATTAACATGTATTAGACTACCTGCCATCTAGGGGAGGAGGTGGGGGGAAGGAGAAAAAAATTTGGAACAGAAGGCTTTGCAAGGGTCAATGCTGAAAAATTATCCATGCATATGTTTTGCAAAAAGCTTTAATTTAAAAAAAAAGAATTTTAACTCCAATGTTGCTATCTAAAGTTAAAAAAAAAGAATAAAAAGTTACATTTAAAAATGGCATGTCAACATATTCATTTCTGCTTCAAGTCACAATCCAATTCAACTGAACAGTGACTGAGTACCTACTATGTGCAAAAAAACTCATTATACTGAGTCAGTTCACTTATTGACAAAATTCTATGCAGTATTTCTAGGAAGGAAAAAAAAAGTAATTCCACATTCAATAAATTACAAATTAGAAATAAGTTTGACTAAGCATAAGAAATTGACAAGGAATCATAAAATCACATGAAGGGTTTCCTTATATAAAAAAAGTTGGACAACTCCTTGGATGGAAGCATAGAATTTTAAAATTTGTAAGGGATCTCAAAATTGCCTATTGTAACTTTCTACCTTAAGAATTCACTCAGAGAGCAATTTGGAACTATGCTCAAAAAATTATCAAACTGTGCATATCCTTTGACCCAATAGTGTTTCTATTGGGCTTATGTGGACCACAACATTTTCATGCTCTCTATTGATGTTTGCTTTGCATTATGTTTCCCTTCTCAGATTTTTTTCATGTAGATCCGACTTTTCTTGCACAGCAAGATAACTGTAAAAATATGTATACATATATTCGATTTGTCAAGTATTTTAACATGTGGTAGACTTCCTGCCATATAGGGGAGGGGTGGGGACTAAAGGAGAAAAAATTGTAATGGAAAGCTTTGCAAGGGTCAATGTTGAAAAATTACCTATATATGATAAGTGTGGAAATATGTATACATATATTTGATTTATCAAGTATTTTAACAGAATTAACATGTAGTGGATTTCCTGCCACCTAGGGGAGGGGTGGGGATTAGGGGGGGAAATTTTGTAACAGAAAGCTTTGTAAGGGTCAATGTTGAAGAATTACCCATACATATGTTTTGCAAATAAAAAGTTTTAATGTAAAAAAAATTACCTATACATATGTTTTGCAAATAAAAAGCTTTAATAAATAACAATAATAATAAGAGTTCACTTAAATAAAAAGAACTCTATGTAGAGTGTAAAAATATGAGTTTCAATTCATTTATTTTGTGGGTGACCACGGGCCCTTCCTTAACTTCTCAGTTACTGTTTCCTAATCTAAAAATGGAGAGGATTGTATTAGATTACTTTTAACATGCCTTTCAGCTCTAAAACTATTATCTACTTGTGCTAGATTACAAAAATCTCCTTCAGCAACACTAACAGGTGGTCATGTACCTCTACTTAATTACTACTTACTGATGGGAAATTCATAAAGCATCCTATTTCATGTTTAGGCTCTAATAGTTACTTAAAAAAAAAGCCTTCCTTTATATTGAACCAAAATTTAGATGTTTATATCACTTACTCACAGGTCTTAATCCTGCTTTCTATAGTTACTAAGAATAAAATGAATCCCCATTGCACATGAGTTTTTAAAATATAAGACTAATCTCCCTTTACTTACACATACACACACACACATATACTCACATACATACACACATACTTTTCACTGCTAAATATCCCTAGTTTCTTCAACTATTTGTTATATAACACAATTGTAAGTCTATACAACATCCTAACCTAACTCAATGACTTGAAAGTATCTTTAAATGTGGTCCTCAGGCAGCTAGGTCACACAGTGGGTAAAGCATCAGCCTTTAAGTCAGGAGGACCTGAGTTGAAATCCTACCTCAAATACCTACTAATTGTGTGATCCTGGGAAGTCATTTAACTCTTTTGGCCTCAGTTTCCTATGTATAAAATGATCTGGAAAAGAAAAGTGCAAACTGCTCCTGCACATTTGCCAAGAAAACTTCAAATGAAGTCACAAAGAGTTGGACATAACTGAAACGAATAAACAACACTATCTATCAAACATGCCCAAATCCCTCACTAAATCATTCAGGTTATAGTAATAGTAGTAGTAGTAGCAGCAGCAGCAGTAGTAGCAGTAGTAATACTAATAGTAAGAGTAGTAATAACTAGCATTTATATAGAATTTTAAGATTTGCAAAATACTTTACAAATAATATCTCACTTGATCCTCATAACAACAATCCTAGAAGGCAAATATTGTTTTTATCCCTATTTTGCAGTTGAGAAAACTGAGGCAGACAAAGGTTTAAATGATTTGCCCAACTTCACACAGCTAAGATATATCTGAAATAGGATTAGAACTCAGGTTTTTCTGACTCTAGTCCCAATATTCTATGCATGGTACCTGTAGAAATATGTTCCTGCACAGTAACTTAAAGAAGTCATCCAGTCCAATTTTTCTCATTTAACAAATAAGAAAATGATACCCAAAGTCACACAGGCAGTAACCATCAGGTAGGATTTGAATTCAGGTTTTCTGACTTCATAACCAGTGGTCTTTCTACTACATCATTCTGCTTGTTCACAAATCTATCTCTACATACTCTTCCCTCTCTAGATTCTGGACTGCTTGGTAAAAAACATACTTCTGTCTGTTGGAAGCCTTTTGAAACACCACATCTTCCCTGTTTCTTCTCTAGCTAAAAATGAAACAAATTTTGAGGAATATATCCAGTCCCAAGGTTTGGGCTTGGTTTTTTCCACACCTATCCTTACCTCTCTATTTCTATTTATACTAGCACTAATTATACAGCATAGGAAAATATACAGAGAAAACAAAAACTATGCTTGGTCTCTTTTAATTACTCTGAAGAAATCAGTGGGCTAAGGATCTGAGTCTCTTCAAAACAATAAACCCTCTCTAATCCAGTCCATTCAGTTATTTCTTCCCATCTGAAAACATCTAGTCAAAAAGGAAATTAGAAAGGAATTCAAAATTGGTAGAGGATAAATTTGAGCTATACTACATGATTGACTATACTTCTGTTGTGTCTCTACAAATTTAAAATATTTTATTAAATGAAAATAATTTAGAAATTGAAAACATAAATTTAACATCTGATTCAAAAAAGGTTTTGGTGGCAATTTGTGAATAACTAGTGTAAGTCTATTAATAGGAAGGGACACATGGAAATAATTATGCAGTTAAGGCTCATGGAACCTCTCTGAAATCAAACTTAAGAAAAGTGATTTTCATTTGGCTAAAAATCTGAATCACTTTGGTGCCCTTCATGTGATTAAAAACAGAATCCCAATTTGCAAACAGTCTAAAGGAAATCCTTTGAGAATTCTCAAATAGCTCTTTAAAAGAAAGGGTTATGATATTAATACAAAAAAGTTCAATACTATCAAAATGTTAGTAGAAAATTTATTTTCTCTCCACATCCTTCTCTCCATTATGAATTTTACTGGCCAGAGATTAGTGGCTTCTACAGATATACACTAAGTCATCTGAATGATATTTAAGTCTATTAACCCAAACAGGAATTACTGGTCCAACTGGTTTGTGAAAAGGGACAAAGTACATTAAAAGGACAAGTGAGGAGGCTATTCTAAGTACACCTTTGTGCTACTGTAATGATTTAATGAAATACAACTTCATCTTTTGTCATAACAGATCTACCCCAGGTTTACTAAAAGTGTGATGTCAGAAGATAATATCTGGAACCTTTTATAAAGAGGGCAGTGTTTATACAGCAACTTCCTTTCCTGTTAGATTCTATTCCTTTCTAGAATTTCATGACGTGACTCTCGAAAAGTAGGCTGGTTTTCAATAAGGAAAACCACTCAGTTATTTAAACTCTGGTAAAGAAAATAGAATATGGGTCTCCTTCCATTTTGGCTCAAATTTGATGTCTTCTTTTCTTTCTTCCACTAGAAACCATAGATTCTAGAGCTGAATAAACCTTTAGGACATCACCTAGTCAAGTCTCTTCATTTTACAAGTAGGAAAACTGAGACCTGTAAGCATATAATACCAGCATTTATACAGGCCCTTAGGAATGCAATTCATGTACCATAATTACTCACTTTTAAGAATTTAAAAAATCCAAAATTAATAATTTACACTTCTATAACTGTTTAAGGTCTGAAAATCACACAACCTTAAGACAGTTGGCGAAATTATAATTAATTAATCTCATTTCTTCTTTTATAAATCAGGAAACTGATGTCCAAAGAGGTGATATAATTTGTCCCAGAACTTAGGGAGTATCTATCTGAGCTAAAACTTTAGATTTTCTTCCTGAAATTAGTACTAATTTTTGCTATTAACATGCAAAATGCAGTGGTTTTAGACCCTTATTCAATTTGGTAAATGAAACTATCTAAAAATTATTTTCATCATAGACTTTGTAAAAGAGAACACAACTGTGGGTTCAAAGCACTGGCAGATATCTTATTTATTTTTTCTCTAAGCAAGAGTCTAACATTTTAAAACTTAAGAATCAGTATATGTAAGGCAATACATATTACCTAATGCCTAAACCTATGAAATCCTATGTTCACAAAAATGTATTGACAAAATGACTAAACAAATGTATACGAGAACAATACTAAAAGGCAGCTGAATGTAGGTTCAT
This sequence comes from Myrmecobius fasciatus, assembly GCA_023553655.1. Lineage (NCBI taxonomy): Eukaryota > Metazoa > Chordata > Mammalia > Dasyuromorphia > Myrmecobiidae > Myrmecobius > Myrmecobius fasciatus. Next base: position 382,925 of record JAJPUD010000993.1, on the reverse strand, counting down.
TGCAGTTGTCAATCTTGGTCTCAGAGAACAATAAAAATTCACTTTTTTCCTCTAGGTAGATAGTGGTTACTTCAGGTACAAAATTTTGTATTCGCTGTCAAATGAAGTCATTTTGTAAGTCAATTGTACTTAGCTATTTTTATTTATTAAAAAAAAATTCAATGAGGAATATATTCTCCCTTGAAATGAAAGTAATCTGTAATAAAACATAAAAACAAAACACATCAATAAAACTGAAAGTAGTAAAAAAAAAGTAATGATAAAAATTTTAAAAATATTGTGAAAATAAATAACTTTCAAAACCTATAGCATTGTGCGTATTTCAATGTACTAGCTACAAAGAGTAGAAAGTTTTTTTCTTCTTTAAAGCAAACATTATCTGCCAGTCAATAAACATTAAATACCAACTAAAATATTTAGCACTATGCTAAGCGCCAAGTACAAAAAGAGGCAAAAGAAACAAGTGACTGCCCTCAAGGAGCTTACCATCTAAAGGGAAAGACAACAAGCAAATACATACTTATAAGCTATATACAGGATAAATGGAGAATAATTTTATTTGTTTGTTTGTTTATTTTTTTTGCTGAGGCAATTGGGGGTAAGTGACTTGCCCAGGATCACACACCTAGGAAGTGTTAAGTGTCTGAGACCAGATTTGAACTCAGGTCCTCCTGACTTCAGGGCTGGTGTTCTATCCACTGTGCCACCTAACTGCCCTAGGAAAAAAATTTTAAATGGAAAAGATTAGAATTGAGAGGTTAGAGAAGGCTTCCAGCAGAAAATGGTATTGTAATTTGAATATAAAAGAAGTCAAGGTAGCCAATTTATGTATTAGAGCTTGGGGCAGATTACAAGGTACCAGAGCTTGGAGATCCAAGATGTTAAGAGTTGTTAAGGAATCCCCTAAACTTGTCTTTTTGGGGGGCTTGTCATATTTTCCAGAAATGGAACCCAGCCCTGAGTGTGTCAAGGACAAAGGCCCCCAGCCCTCCAGCTAACATATTTCATTGTTTGCATCGCAAGCTGGATTCCCGTGTGTCCTTGGGAGGCAAGATAAGCGCCAGCCAGTCTGTGCCAGGATGGGAAAAATGCTTGTGCAACTGAGATCTTTTGCAGATAACGGGACATTCAGATCTTCATAGTCTAGTGTTTCCCAAGAAAAAAGAATGTGACTTTTGCCATCATCCTGCTCCTCCACTTCGGGACCGGTTCCACATCTCTCCTCCCATACCATGCCCCTTTTTCTTTTCTCCTTTTATTGTATAATCAATAACATGCAAACTTCTGTAAGGACCATGAATTTTTTGGGTTCTACATGCACATTCATTTCTCTTGTAATAAACCTGGTTTCCACATAAGTCTTATGATGTTGTGATTACCTGTTGACAAAGGTTAGAATACAATGTATGAGATGAGAATAAATATGGTCATTGGGGCCCACAGACAGCAGATAACAGGAGCAGAGTTCTGAGGACACTCCCAGGTGAATTCTGCCTAAGTCCATCCCTTGGGAGGCGGAAAAGCCTCCTCACCCCTGTTATACTGTGAATGGGGCTCCTCCCTCCTGGATCATGTGAAGTGGGTAAACAGGGACTAGGGAGGGGGCTCCTACCTCCTGGACCACATGAAGTGGGTAAACACAGACTAGGGGGAAGGGCTCCTCCCTCCTGGACCAGGTGAGGAGGGGATTACCCTCCTGGATTACGTGGACTAGGGGATTATAAGAGAGGATAAAGAGAGACTCTGGGTGGCACTACTGGCAGACTGCCAACACGCTGCCGGGTAACATCTAGCATTGCCATGTAATAGGGAACTTCAGTTTGTGATATCCTGAATAAATAAGACCTGTTGTTGGCCAGCCTTTCATATCTCGAGTGTTCTGTGGGGATAATTCCCTGCTTAAGCGAAGCAGGGCGGAGACATAAGAAGACCTGGAAAATAGGTAAGAAACCAGTTGACTCCTGTGGGTGAGCGATGGGGAGTCTGCCCCCCCCAACGAGGGAGCGGTGGGTAGTTAACGTCCACCCGCTGAGGTGAGCTGACGGGACTTAACGTATGGTAGCTAGAGAGCCAGCATCATGTTAAGGAGATAGCTAGGAAGAGTAATTAAAAAGTCAACAAAAGCTGAGGTTTGCCTCACACCCAGAAAATTGACAACAAAAACAAAAGATGGGAAAAGTCAGTACTAAAGGGGGCTGTTAAAAAGAGGTACATTGCTGGTTACGCAATAAATGAGTACAACCATTTTGGAAAGCAATTTGGAATTTTGCAAATAAAATGGCCAAAAGTTCCATATCCTTGACACAGCGATTCTTCTGTCCCAAGGAGGTTATTGACCAAAATAAAGTCATGTACATCAAAATATAAATTTGTAATAAGTACTTTTTTGTGTGTGGTAGCGCACACACAAAACATAGCATATGTACTGCTTGAGAATAACTAAACATGTAACTGTGGAAAATGAAATGCTAAGTATTCTCATTTTTAAATTTATTTTCAATATTTTATTTTCCAAATACATGCAAAGATAGTTTTCAACATCCATTTTTGTAAGACTGTGTTCCAGATAATACTAAATATTCTCCAAAAGAAAGAAAGAAACTAAATGATGGAGAAAAAATTTAATTAAAAAATATAAATGCATTGGCAAATGGTAAAATATTTTTATAGTACATGAATGCAATAGAAATGCCAAATATACAAACTACAGAGAAGCACTGAAAGTCTTGTATGAAAGGATTAAGAGTAAAGTTAGCAGAGCCAAGAAAACAACATATACAATTACTACAACGAAGTAAATAAAAATTTACTTATTGCAGAAAAAGAAAATGAAAAACATAACTGGAAATGAATATTGTAAAATAACAAAGAACAAGTATGATCCCAAAGGAAAGATATAAGAAAATATCTCCTCCCACAACTTGCAGAAGTTAGAGATACACTGGTATGGAACACTGCATATAATATCTAATTTTTTATGCATTGCTCACTTTTGGCTAACTGATTTTTTTCTTTTTCCTTTTTTTTTTTTTGCTCTTTAAAAAAAATCTCTGTTATATAGGAAGAGAAAGAAGGATACAAGGAGAAATGTAATCAATATATTAAAATATGTATCACTTACATTGTTGGTGGAACTGTGAACAACCATTCTTGGAGAGCAATTTGGAACTATGCTCAAAAAGTTATCAAACTGTGCATACCCTTTGACCCAGCAGTGTTTCTATTGGGCTTATGTCCCAAAGAGATCTTAAAGGAAGGAAAGGGCCCACATGTGCAAGAATGTTTGTGGCAGCCCTTTTTGTAGTGGCTAGAAACTGGAAACTGAATGGATGCCCATCATTTGGAGAATGGATGAATAAATTATGGTATATGAATATTATGGATCATCTCCCTCTCAATCTGAACTTGAAGAAATATGATAAAAGCTACAGTACAATTCAATGATCTAATAAAAAACAGCCACAGAATAGTAGAAAAAAAGATTGGTTTTTTCAGCCACCAAAGTCTAACACTTAAAAGCTGTACACTTCTAGATAACTCAACTGTTTCATCATCTGTAAAGTAGAAATAATATCTGTATTTCCTATGTCCTCCAATCGTGAGGAAAGCACTTAAAACAGTAAAGTATCTCGTGAGCTATAATTATAATTAGTGAGATAATCTGCCTTAAATTCCATTGTCAATCCCAAATAGTTACCCAGAATTCCATCCTGATTAACAATTTCTTATTTCTATTTTTATTCTTTTCTTCTGTTGAAAATTAAGTCATCAATTCCACATTTTAATATGCTTCACTAGTAAACTATAACCTTCATAATTATGTGTGTAGGATGTAGCTAAATATAAACTCCAAACTTCATATTAAAGCCCTTCACAATCTGTCTCTAGACTATATTTTCCAGATTACTGAATGTTACTCCCCTTCACATATTGCAACCAAATTGACCTAGTTAAAGTTTGTTCAACTCAGTATTCTATCCCAGCTTCTGTGTTGTTGGTTTTATTGTTGTTTTTTATTTTGCCAAGTGTATATATCCCATGCTTTGATTGTACTCCTTCATTACCTCTAGATCCTTCAAGGTACAACTTATGTCACAACTTAAAAGAAGTTCTCCCTCTGTCCCAGTTGTTAGAACTTTCTTTATTCCTCCAATTCTGTCTCTGTCTTTATCTCTCTTTGTCTCTACCTCTCCTGTGTCTGTCTGTTTCTCTAACATACACACACACACGCACACACACCTGTCTACATGTTACATTCCCCTTCCCCTTCCTGTAAGCAATTTCTCCCTATATTCAGGTCGGTATCTAAAAGAACACTGGCATTATAACACAGGCTCCTGGAGAGTGAACATTGTTTCTTCCTTTTCTTTTTCCTAATTTGTATACCTATTGCTCTCATTAAGCAAAATGTTCATAAGAAGCCCTTAATAATTGTTTCCCATCTGAACACTTATCACCTCTATCACCTACCAATTTCCCTTTATGTAAAAGAAAGGATTGGATTTGATCATCTTTCAGGTCTTTTCCACTTCTGAAACAGTTATCTGCATAATTTCAGTGTTAGAAAGAACCCCAGAAACCATGGAAGCTCATAATTGAAAAATAAATTTCCCTCACTACCCAGATAGGCATCTAGCCTTAGCCTCAAAGTCAGAAGGAACCCACAGCTTCCCCAAGACATCCCTTCTGAATGACTCTAATTATTAGGAAGTTTTTTTTTCCCCAAAAGCATAAATCTGCCTTTCAGCACTTTCCACCCACAGCTTTAAATTCTGCCCTCTGGGGCCAAAGCAGAACAAGTTTAATCCCTCTTTCTCATGACAGCCCTTCAAATACTTGAAGATAGCTATCCTGTCTTCTCTAGACTAAATGACCCCATTTCTGTCAACCTATCCTCAATGTAGCATAAGCTTAAGGACCTTCATCATCGTGTCCACCCACATCCTTTCTAAAAGTTACCATTCAGAAATTGACACCATCTCCAAGTGCAGCCTGACTAGTGCCGAATAACAAAGGTCTACTCTTGACTTTTTTTTAATGTAGCCCCAAATCACATTAGCTTTTAAATTTTTTTTAATTTCTGGGTTACCCTGTGGTTTTACTAGGCTTTCAAAGCCACTAAAACCCCAAAATCTTTTTCAAACTCCTGTCTAGACATACTTCCCTTATCTTGTACTTTTTAATTGATTTTTAAACCCAAATATAAGACTTTACATTTATCACTATTTAATTTCAGTTCATTAGATTCATCCCAGTGACTTAGTCTATTGAAATCTTTTAGGATCCTGTGATCATTTTGTGAATTAGTTCTTGGCCCCAAACATTTACAAATTTCAGAAGAAATTTCCAAGTCCTAGACATGTCTTTATCCAACCCCTATATTAGACAATAATAGAGACTGAAGCCATCATTTCATAGGTGTGGAAAATTGCCAGATGTGGAAATTCCTTCTACCAATGAAGACTATACCTTCCCTCCAATTTATCATCTTTGGGAAAAGGCTGTCAACATGGGGGTAGGGGATCCAAGAATGATAAAGGGGTCTATGGATAAATTTCAGGAGGGAAGGGTCTGTGAATTTGTATGGAAAAATAACTACATCTTTAATTTGATATAATTGGTTTCTTTTATAATGCCATGAATTTTTTAAAGCATTTTAACATATTATTCTGAGAAGAGATCTATAAGCTTCATAAAAGGATCCATGACACAAGAACGATTAAGAAGCTTTGTCTTAAAAAGAGTAGTCTAGAGCTTCCTGTAGGATGTGGTAAGAGTTACACCTTAAAAAGTTAAGTAAAGCAACATAGCATTTTCACATGCTTTATTAATGTTTGCTTGCATTATGTTTTTCTTCCCAGGTTTTTTTTTCCCCCTGTACAGCAAGATAACTGTATAAATACATATACATACATATTCAATCTGTCAAATATTTTAACATAATTAAGATGTATTAGAGTTCCTGCCATCTAGAGGAAGGGGTGAGGGGTAGGAGGGAAAAATTTGTAACAGAAAGCTTTGCAAGGGTCAACGTTGAAAAATTATCTATGCCTATGTTTTACAAATAAAAATTTCAATTAAAAAAAAAAAAAAGTTAAGTGAAGGGGCAACTAGGTGTCTCAGTGGATAGAGCACCAGCCCTGAAATCAAGAGCACCAGAGTTCAAATTTGACCTCAGACACTTAATACTTCCAAGCTGTGTGACTCTAGGCAAATCACTTAAGCCCAATTGCCTTAGCAAAAAAAAAAAAAAAAAAAAAAAAAAGTTAAGTGACTTGCCCATTCCCAAAGCCATTTAGTATCCAAAGCAACACTTGAACTCAGGTCTTCCTGGTTTTGAGGCCAGCTTACATGTACTCTTATTCCATATTGCTTCTCTTCATTAGAAAAGTCCTAAATTTATGGATTCCTTTTTGTGAAGATGAGAACATTTGTTCTTCTCTCCACTGGAAACACCTTTCCCTTTCCCTACAATATGTCAAAAGTGGCTGTCGGGGAAGGGTGCCAGGAGTTACTTCCACCACTTTTTTCAGTACCTAGAGATACTTAGTCTGGATCTGACTTGAATTCTTCAAGGGCAGTTAGAGTTTATCTATCCTTACTTATCTTGAGGTCCAACATCTTAAAGACTATTTTTGTTTGTATCAAGCTCTCTGTAACAAAGAACTGCATAAATAAGATCTACTCTTATCAGTTTAGGACTACTCCTGGAAAAATCACCCCTTAAGTAGAATTCACCTGGGCTACAACTTGTTTTATTCTTTTCTCTTAGTATCTGCTATATATCACTTTAACTGAAGGCACAAAGGAGACTAGAAGGAGAAATTGATTAACTTTACAACTCTGGCAGTAGGGTTCCCATTCTTTAATTTACTCTTCCAGAATAAACAGAATAGCTTTAAAGAGATGCACAGTTCTTCCAAATGATTCAGGAAGTTATGACTTAAGTGCAATAAATGGTACACTCAAACCCCAAAGAGTTAATAAACTTGCAAAGGTCACCCTGAGTATGTTTTAGGAATTTCTGACTTACCTGGAATTCAGTATAACAAGTGAGTAGGCAGCTATTTTATACCATCAGTATTTACTAGGATAGATTACAGTTACAGCCTAGCATTTTCTAGGCTTTGTTTCAAAGTTACCATATAGCTTATCCCAACTCTAACTCCAAATAGGATAATTAGCTGAAATTAATTAACTGAAATTGATGATATTTATCTATTTCTACAAAAAGACATGGAAATTTATGTTGCATTTACCTTGGCACACTAAACAAAAAGTATTTATTAAGCTCCTACTCTATGCCACACATGAATTGTGCCAGATACCAGGGATATGAGGATAAAATGAAACAGTCTTTACCCTCAAAAAGCTTACATTACTCCATTGGAACAGGTAATGTACATACATAAGGATATCCAAGATAAATACAATTCTTTTTTCCAAGGGACTCAAGGCACTAGCATCTGGGTGAGATCAGGAAAGGTCTCATGAAGGATATGTCTTTTAAATTAAGTTTAGGGGGCAGCTAGGTGGCGAAATGGATAGAGCACCAGCCCTGAAGTCAGGAGGACCCGAGTTCAAATTTGATCTCGGACACTAAACATTCCCTAGCTGTATGACCCTGGGCAAGTCACTTAACCCCAATTGCCTCAGCAAAAAAACAAAAATAAAAATAAATTAAGTTTAGGAGGATGCTAAGGATTCTAAGAGGGAAGGGCTAGATGACTCGGAATCAGAATGACCTGAATTCAAATCTAGTCTCAGATGATCACTAGCTGCATAACACTGGGCAAGACTTAATCTCTGTTTGTCTTAATCCACTAGGGATGAAAAGGAAAACTATTCTAGTATCTTTACCAAGAAAATCCCATGGACAGTATGGTCCAGAGCAAGTTTGTGCCTGGGCAGAGAAGAAGAAATTAAAATGTCATGTGAGAAATGTCAAGAAATTCAGTTTAACTGGACTATAAAGTGCAGGAGGGTCATGCAGTTGCCTATTTTTCATTTATACGTGATAGGGTACAATGAGGCAAAGCATTCTAACATCAGAATGTGACCCTCAGGATTCTTGCTCTCCTAATCGCCTGCCAGTATAACAATGAAGAAGTCATAGCTCTTTGAGGAGCCTCAATTTCTCATCTGTAAAAGGGAAACAGCAGTATTCACACTCCTTACAAAGCTGTTCTAAGGAGGTTTTTAATTTCTAATTCAACATGGCCACAAGAGAATTATTTTGGATAGTACAAGATGTCCATTATACAATATGTCTTTTTTTGGAAACTATAGTTTTTAATCATGTCATTTCATTCAATGTTGCTAAAAAAAATCTTTTCAGATGCAAAAATATCTACCTTCACAATTCATAAACAAAAGTGTATATGTGTGGAGAAAATTAATTTTACATGTGCAAAACAGGATTGAGAAGGTAACTCTCTTCAAATACAAATGCATAGAGGGGTATTTGAAGCTCAGTTTACATAGACAAAGGCAAATGCCTAAATATATATATTTTAAATAACTGACAACTATGATAATTCAAGATAATTATGGCTATTTGGCACCATGTTCAAGACAGGAATTTAAGACTAAAACAATTTTATCAATACCTAGAGAAAGCACATATCCTCCACACAATTTTGCTCTATTTTCTCTCCAGCCCACACATTCTTCATCGTAAGAAATTGCTATTATGTCAGTGGTGTCCTATGGGACTCTGAAGTACCACACAAGGAAAGGGAGGCTTCTAGAAGCTTTAGAGAAGCTATTGGCAAGTGCTTAAGGAGTAGGGCAGACCATATAGATGACCAAAAAGAGCTCAGGGCTAGAAATCAAAAGACATACAGATTCCTGGCCCAGCTCTAACCAGATGTGTAGGCTTAGTTTTTCTGTGTTCAGATCTGAACAAAATGAGGCAATTGGGCTAACATTCTATGTTCTGCATTCTCTTTCAGCTCTGACATTCTAGATATCCAATGGTTGGTAGTGTAACACTATATAACCAAAAATATTTTTCATCAGATGTTTCCCAATAAGGCCATCAACCCAGAAAGGTCAGTAAGGTGTCTGATTTTGTGGTCCTTGTAGGTTTGCTCCTTTGGGATTTTTATTGGGGTTTTTTTTGCTTTTTTGCTGAGGCAATTGGGGTTAAGTGACTTGCCTAGAGTCACACAGCTAGAAAGTGTTAAGTGTCTGAGATTAAATTTGAATTTAGGTCCTTCTGACTTCAGGGCTGGTGCTCTATCCACTTCACCACCTAACTGCCCCTCCTTTGGGGTTTTTTTGGTGAGGAATGAAGAAGGGGGAGCCAAAAGGTGTTGTTTCTTCAAAGTCTTTTTTTTTTTTAAAGAGAAAGATGAATAGAAAGGAGGAAGAGGAAGAAAAAGGAGGAGGAGATGATGATGATGTTCCCTTTTACTAGTTTGTGGGCATTAGACTGACAAGCATGTTTCAAATAAATCAGGAAACAAAGTTACTCCACAGTTAGAGACGAGTACATTAACTAGTTGCCTAGGAACACTTCCTTCCCCTATGGGTCGGTATTTTGTCCTAGGTTGACACACTGGAGGTGAAGAGACACCTTTGCAAAGAATGGAAACACTAGACTCAAGAGCCAGGGTTTGCCTCCAAATGCCACTAAGTTCGTCGAAGAAAGAAAAAAAAAAAAAAAAAAAAGGCACCACCACGGTGGGTGTGGAAACCAGGGCAGGTCCAACAAATCACCTCGGAACTGGCACGGCCCTTCGAAACACCTCCCTCTACATGGGGCAATGGGACAGAGGGCACCGTGGGGAACCGACTTTCACTCCAGTCTGGGTCTTCACACAATTATTTCCCCAGTATAAAAATACGAAATTATAGGCAACACAAGAAATGATAGGAATCCGCAATTCATTCCAACCCCCTCTCCCAGGAGATGAAATAGAAAATAATGTTTTAAATGCAAAACAGATTGGTTCCTAGAGGAGTGTGGCTCAATAGAGGCTGTCTGTACACTTGTTAGTAATTACTATTATTAATTAATAATTATTATTCTTTGGAATAAAATAGGGACTGTCCGTTGCCAGGTCAGGTCTTCTTGACTGACGACTTTTCGACTTTTCGTCTGCTTAGCTAAGAGCAGGGGGAAGGGAGTCTGGGAATGCCGAGTCAGCCTAAGAGCTTAGGTAGGAGGTAGGCCTGGGTGGAGCTCCCCTGCTTAGCGTCCCCCGTCTGGTCTGTTCCTTGGGAGGCGAAGATCGCTCCTCCAAAGGGAATCCCGCCCCCCACCCTAGTCCCAGCGGAGATCCCGGCGCTATAGGGTCGGGTCTACGCTCTGGTTCTGGACCCCGGCGGCTTGCTGGGTGTGTCGTTGGCAATGGCGTCAGACAGACTCCAGGAGCAACCTGTCAGCTCCCACGGTCGCTTTCACTTCCCCCGGCCCAGTCCGAAGGTCAGGATGCCCAACAGTCCACAAGCAGCAGAGGCAAGAGCCCGCGGCACCCAGCCGCCTCTCCTAGGGCAGCCCCAGCATTCCACCTCCCCGCCGCATGGACGCGCCCCCCTCTCTCTAGGCTTCAGGAAAGGAGCTCTCCAAGACCCCGTTCCCTGTCCTCATTGCTCAGATGCAAGCGGAAGAAGCAGGAGGGGGCCGCGACAACCCCGGGAACAAAGGGAGACTGTGCCCCTCCCTCTAAGAAGAAAGGGGTGTCCGATTTGCTCCTCGGAACGAAGAGCCCCCACACCTTGGCCCAGGGTCTGCGCCCAGCGGTGGCCCTAACTGAATACCTCCCAGACTCTTCCCTCATCTTTTATACCCCATTCTCCATCTCTGTATCCTCGGGTCGCACTCACCCAGCTCGGTGCTTGCTATCCATTCGTTTCTTCTGCCTGACAGGCTGCAAAGGGATGTTATCGGTCATGTCGGCGGCGCCCGCTGCAGCCGCTGGGGAGGAGACGGGGATTCACTTCCCAGCAGCGCCACGCCTCGGCCCCGCCTGGCCTCCAGTTGACAGCGGCTACCGCGGGGGCTGTGAATGAGGGAGGAAACCCACGGGCAGTCGGGTGTAAGATAGGTGGATGCGCTAGAGAGCCTTCCCCCGCCCACGCACGGAACCGCGGGCGGACAGTCCGACCGTCCGACCCCCTGCACTCAGTTCTCAAGCGCCCTACATTGGGCGACCCCCTCCCCAGCACCTACACAGCTCCGCCCCCTCTTCCTTCCATTCAGTGAGAGCCACCGCTGTCTCCTACTCCCGCCTCCCAATCACATACATGCGCGCGCGCGCGCACACACACACACATTCAATCACACGCAAACATCCACCAAGACAACAAACACACAAAACCCACACGCTCCCAAACGCGCGTGTGCACACACGCACACGCGTACACGCTCACACTGCAGCTGCTCTTCTACCAACCGGCCTAACACCCCACCAGCAAGCTAGCCATTCTTCTTTCTCTTCCACCGCCTCCCATTCAGAATAAGCAGGTACCTCGGTTCTCCATTTCGACCGTGACAATGGTTGCCACTCCCTTCTTAGCCCAGCTTTCTTGTCACTGACCATCTTGTCTCCTGTTATCTATTATTCAAGACCAGACCATGGAATGGCTATGTCTGCACTCAGTCTCAGATCCTCCCTACGCATGTTTCTTTGCTGCTCCACCCACCCACCACGGCCTTGAGTTGGGGACACCAAGTACCCTTTTACTAGGATGGAATAATCAAGTTCTGCCAAACGTTTTACTAGGACCTCCAAAAAAAAGTTTCAAGTTCATCCTTCCCCCCCCCCCTTTGCTCTTTACTCAGTAGAGGTAATTGTACGATTTAATAAACAAAGAAGTCCCTCCCTTCTGTATGTGTGCCCTATACTTAGAATAAATTCCCAGCTCACCTCAAACTTTTAGAATTCTTACTTTCTGGGGCAACTAGTTGGTGCAGTGGATAGAGCACCAGCCCTGAAGTCAGGAGGACCTGAGTTCAAATCTGCCCTCAGACACTTAATAATTCCTAGCTGTGTGACCCTGAGCAAGTCACTTAATCCCAATTGCCTCAGAGGAAAAAAAGGAATTCTTACCTTCCTCCAAAATTCAACAAGTTCTTACCTCCTACTTAGCAGTAGCATAAAAAGACTACTAAATACGTTAAAAACCAGAATCCAACAATATGTTGTATACAAGAAACACATCTAAAACATAGAGATACATACAGGGTGAAGGTAAAAGGCTGGAGCAGAATCTATTATGCTTCAGGTGAACAAAAAAAAGCAGGGGTAGCAATCCTGATCTCAGACCAAGTAAAAGCAAAGACAGACTTAATTAAAAGAGACAAAGAAGGAAATTATATCTTCCTAAAGGGTACCATAGATGACGAAGCAATATCAATACTAAACATATATGCACCAAGTGGTATAGCATGGAAATTCCTAGAAGGAAAGGTTCAGAGAGATGCAAGAAGAAATAGACAGCAAAACTATAATAGTGGGGGATCTCAACCTCCCTCTCTCAGAACTTGATAAATCAAACCACAAAATAAATAAGAAAGAAGTTAAGGAGGTAAACAAAATGTTAGAAAAGTTAGGTATGATAGATCTTTGGAGGAAATTAAATGGAGACAGAAAGGAGTTTACTTTTTTCTCAGCAGTCCATGGAACTTATACAAAAATTGACCATGTG
>JAJPUD010000993.1:260999-365268 GCA_023553655.1 Myrmecobius fasciatus | reverse complement strand
AAAAAAATAAATAAAATAAAATTGTGAAGGGTTATAAAAAAAAAAGACTACTAAATACAAATAAAGCACTTGCTTCAGGTAGTCTCCCACCCAACAACCCAAATCTTATCTCCATATAGACCCTCCAACTCAGAAAGTGTGGATGTTTACTTGGTTTATGTCTGAAGCGTTAGACTAGCCTCCTTTACGCTCTTACACAGCCAAAAAACCATGAAAGTAATAGCCCCCTGACTCAATCAAATCTTTGCCTTTTAGGAGGAAAAAAAAAAAAGTTAGCCTAGCTTTCAATTCAGAGATCTTGATAGATGTATCTATATGTATAGATCTATCAAGATGTTGTTCTTCACAAAGGCCATATATATGGCTGAAAATCATGGAATGTCATTGTCTCTGAAAAATAAAAATTACAGATTACCAAAAAGATAACCAGGAAATGCCTGATGGGTATTAATTAGCTGAAGCATAGAGGGCATCATCATACAGTCAGTTACATATTTATATGTGCCAGACCCTGTACTAAGTTCTGGGGATACAAGAAGAGGTGAAAACCAAATCCTGCTGTCATGCAAAAGAGGAGACCGCAAAAGAAAAAGTATGTACAAACAAGTCTTATATAGAATAAATAGGAAATAATTAAAAGAGGGAAAACTCTAAAATTAAGAGGGTTTGGAAATGGCTTCCTGTAAAAGATGAGATTTTAGTTGGGGTTTAAAGGAAACTAGGGGAGCTGGCAGGCAGATGAGGAAGAAAAGCATTCCAGATATGAGGGACAACTAGAAAAATTAAAAGAATCAAATGATAAGTGTCTTGTCCTGGAAGTATACCTGACAAAAAGGAAGGTATAAGAAGACTGGTTATGAAAGACTATGAATGCCAAAGGATTTTGTATTTGATGCTGAGAGTTGGATAGGAGCCTTTGAAGTTTATTGAGTAGAAGAGGGACCTATTCAGACTTGTATTGTTAAGATTACTTTGACATGTGAGTAGAGAAGAGACTGGAGTTGAGAGAGACATGTGGCAATCAGACTCTTCAGCAGTTATTGACACAGTCATGAGGTGCTGCACCAGAAGTAAAATTAACAGGCTTTGGCAACAGATTGGATATGGGGAATAAGAGATTGTGAAAAGTTGAGAATGTAGGTAGTAAGCCTAAGGGATTGAGAAATTGTGTTATGGGAGGGAGATAGGAAGGGGAAGAAACAAGGATGAAGCTGATCAGAGCCAGGTTTCAATAATAGCTACAAGATAGATGGAGTAAAAGAGCAAAAGATTTAGGATGAAGAGAAGTTTGTTGCCTATGGAACAGGTATTCTAGAGGAATACCAGTGAAAGGAGTGGAAGTGTTGCCTAGGGAATCAAAGGACTTGAGTTCAAATTTCACATCTGGTGCTTACTACCTGTATGACAGGGCAAGTCTTTTATACTCCTTGGGCTTCAGTTTCCTCATTTATAAAATGAGAGCTGAATTGGATGACCCTTCCAGCTCTAGATTTATAATTCTGTGGCATTAACTATGTGTATATATATCATATATATATCATATATGTGTGTATGTGCCCTATGAATTATATGTTCAGAAAAGGAAATTAATTTGATCAAGTAGCAAGAGTGAAAGTGTTACATTCTTGTACCCAGCAATTGTTAAAAGGTCTCCAGTGTGTTGTGAACATTTTCCATGCAAGATTTATGTCAAGGCATGGCCTAGAAGCTACAGAACTCAGGCTCTATTATTACAAAATAAGCATTTCCATAACAGTACAATTTTTTTTAAAAAAAGATGATTTTACATGAAACTGCAAATCTACCATATACAATTTACTATTCCCTCCAAATATACAACGAAGTAAGTTTATTTTTCCCCTTTTTTTCTTCCACTTCCCCTCCCACGGCTACCATTAGACACAGAGATATATATGTATATATAAATTAATTATTCTCTATATATTTCTATGTATCCATTCTATCTCTGAATTCACATAGCATCTCTTCAAATGCCATTTATTTTTAATTTATTTATTTATAATAGTCAAAATGACTTAATTGTTCAAAGTTGTTCTTAAAACATTATTATTATTGTAACTGTATACAATGTTCTCTTGAGTTTGCTCACTTCATTCTTCATCATTTCCTGTAAGTCTTTCCATACCCTTTTAGGATGCATGAATTTATCATTTCTTATAGCACACCAGCATTCCATCATGTCCTTATACCACAATTTGTTCCGTTGTTCCCCAACTGAGAGGGATCTCTGCAATTTCCAGTTCTTTGCCACCACAAAGAAAACTGCTATAAACATCCCATTTACATTCAAAATTAAAATTGCTGTTTATGAATTCTCTATTTTTTATCCACTATTTTCTTTCTCAACCTCTCTTTTTACCCCATCTATTACCTTATCTTCTCCCCATCTCCCCACTGTCCCAAATCCCAATCTAAAAGTCCCTAACGCACCCTGTCCCCCAGTTTCTCACTCCTTTATTTGTTCAGAAGTCTTCTACAACTTTCCAGATGTACAAATTGTCTCTTTAACCCATATCAGAGTAAGGTACCAATATTACCACCAGCCCTCCACTCCCACCTAGTTCCTCTCTATTTGTTTTTCCTTTCTTACCCCATTTTTTATAATATAATTTTTACCTTTTCCTGGCCAATGTTGTTCTTTTTTAGAATCGTCCTATCATACACAACTCAGCACCAACCTTTCTTTCAAACTATTTTAGAAATGATGATTTTTTTAAAAATACTGATTATATCTTCATATATATGACCATGTGACCTTAATGATTGCCTTATAATTAGTCTTTAATGTTTTCCTTACATTTCTTCTGGTTAAAAAAAAAAAACAAAAACAAATACCTCAAAGTCAGTTTGGCAGAGAGCCTGCTTTTTTTAAAGTTTGGTGTTATAATCAATTTTGCTGGGTAAGTTGTTCTTGGAAAAAACCCGAGTTTTTTTGCTCTTTGAAATGTAATGTACCTGGAATATTATTGTTTTGTAAGAAACGACCAGCAGAATGATTTCAGAGAGGCCTGGAGAGATTTACATGAACTGATGCTAAGTGAAATGAGCAGAACCAGGAGATCTTATACATGGCAACAACAAGACTATATGATGATCAATTCTGAAGGACGTGGTTCTCTTCAATAATGAAATGCTTCAAACCAGTTCCAATTGTTCAGTGTTGAAGAAAGCCATATACACCCAGGGAGAGGACTGTGGGATCTGAGTGTGGACCACAGCATAACATTTTCATGCTCTCTGTTGATGTTTGCTTGCATTTTATTTTCTTTCTCAGGTTTTTTTTATCTTGTAGATCCATTTTTTCTTATACAGCAAGATACTATAAATATGTATACATATATTCGATTTGTCATATATTTTAACATAATTAACATGTATTAGACTACCTGCCATCTAGGGGAGAGGGTGGAAGGAGAGAAAAATTTGGAACAGAAGGCTTTGCACGGGTCAGTGTTGAAAAATTACCCATGCATATGTTTTGTAAATAAAAAGCTTTAATAAAAAAAAGAAAGAAAGAAAAGAAAACCCCAAAAGATGTCATGAAAAATCTGACACAATTGACAATTCTGAACAACAACAACAACAACATGGAGGGTTGTTGTGAGACTCAACTAGAGATCATGGATGCAAAGCATTTTGCAAATCTTGATGTATGAAATAAATGGAGATTATTATTATTCTGGGGGAAAAAAAAGAAATATAATGTACTAAGACCTACTGTCTTTGAGGGTAAAAATCATGAAATTTCTGGTCTTATGAACTTCTGTCTGTATTTCTGTAGCATTTAAATTGAGTTGTTGTTGTTGTTGCTATTGTTTGCAATATTTTCTCCTTACTGTGAGAATTTTGAAACTGGGCTATATTCCTATCAATTCTCCTCCTCTGATTTCTTTCAGATGGTGAACAATACATATTTTTTCCTATTTCTACTTTACCATCTTGTTCTACAATTTCAGGACAATTTTCCTTAATAATTTTTGCCACATTGTATCTAGGTTCTGTTTTTTAATCACAATTTTCAGATAGTTTGACAATTCTTATAGTGTCTCTCAATCTGTTCTCTAGATCAGTTGTTTTTCTGAGATGTTTCAGATTCTCTTTTTTTTTTCTAGTTTTGTTATTATTTCTTGGTGTCTTATAATATCATTCCTTTTGGTCAATTCTGACTTTCTAGAAGCTATTTTCCTTTTCCAATTGGTTAACTTTCTTTTCATAATTTTCTTGGATTTCTTTTATTTTTTTCCTATTTTCCCCCAATCTCTCTTATTTAATTTTTAATTCTTTTTTAAATTCTTCCAAGAACTCTTTTTGATCTTGTGATTATTTGATGTTACTCTTTGGGCAAGGAGTGCCCTGTCTTCTCTGCAAATGAACCCTGATCTTTTATATCAAAGTAGCTATCTATGGTCAGGCTCTTTTTCCTTTACTTTTCATCTTAATTTTGTTTCATTTTAGCAGTGTTATAATTTAACCAGTTGAAGGTACAAAGTTGTATTCAGCTCAAAAATGAAATTTGGCCTTAAAAGAAGGCCAAGAATTCTCCATGGCTTCGCCATAGCCTTATTATATGGCCCGATAATCTTATCATAAGCAATACTTAGAGTTTTCCTCAAGGATCAATTTTTTTTTAATTCATTCTCATTAAGAGAGTTATCTAATAAAGGGTGCTCTGCTCAATAGACTTCTTAGTAAATAATATAATGTCAATGTTGAAAAGACAAGTAGAGAGGGAAATGCAGTGCATTCCCTTTGTTTTACAACTAAGAGAACTGATGTCTCAGAGAAATGAAGTAGTTTGTCAGAGCTCACTCATTTAATATAGATTTACCCTAATGCTTTTCCTTTTTAAAATTTTTTATTAAAGCTTTTTATTTTCAAAACATATGTATAGAAAGTTTTCAACATTCACCCTTGCAAAAGCTTGCCATCCAATTTTCCCTCTCCATTTCCCCCACTCCCTCCTCTAGGTGGCAAATAATCCAATATATATTAAAAAAATTGAAGCAATTCTTCTAAACATATTTCCACAATTATCATGCTGCACAAGAAAAATCAAATCAAAAAGGAAAAAATGAGAAAGAAAACAAAATGCAAGGAAATAACAAAAAAGTGAAAATACTATATTGTGTTCCACACTCAGTCTCCTCAGTTCTCTCTCTGAGTACAGATGGCTCTCTTCATCACAAGACCATTGGAACTGACCTGAATCACTTCACTGTTGAAAAGAGCCACATTCATCAGAATTGATCATCACATAATCTTGCTGTTGCTGTGTAAAATGTTCTCCTGGTTCTACTCATTTCACTTAGTATCAGTTCATGCAAGTCTTTCCAGTCCTCTCTGAAATCATCCTGTTGATTTTTTTTAATAGAACAATAATATTTCATAACTTTCATATACCACCACTTATTCAGTCATTCTCCAAGTGATGGCCATCCACTCAGTTTCAGTTCTTTGCACTACAAAAAGAGCTTACAAACATTTTTGCACATGTGGGTCCTTTCCTTTTTTTTATGGTCTCTCTGGGATAGAGGTCCAATAGAGACACTGCTAGATCAAAAGGTATACAGTTTGATATTCCTTTCAGTATAGTTTCATATTACTCTCCAGAATGGTTAGATCAGACACCAACTCCACCAACAATATTTAGCGTCCCAATTTTCCTGCATCCCCTCCAACATTCTTCATTATCTCTTCTTGTCATCTTAACCAATCTGAGAGGTGTGTAGTGGTACCTCAGAGTAATTTGCATTTCTCTGATCAATAGTGATTTAGAGCATTTTTTCATATGACCAGAAAAGTTTTCAATTTCTTCATCTGAAAAATTGACTATTCATATCCTTTGACCATTTAACAATTGGAGAATGGCTTAAATTTTTATAAATGTGAGTCAATTATCTATATATTTTAGAAATGAGGTCTTTATCAAAACCCTTGGATGTAAAATTTTTCCCCAGTTTATTGCCTTCCTTCTAATCTTATCTGCATTGGTTTTATTTGTATAAAAACTTTTTAACTCAATATAATCAAAATTATCCATTTTGCATTACATAATGTTCTCTAATTCTTCTTTGGCCACAAATTCCTTCCTTTTCCACAGATCTAAGAAATAGACTATCCTTTGTTCTTCTAATTTGCTTATAGTATCACTCTTTATATCTAAATCATGAACCCATCTCAACCTTATTTTAGTATGGGGTGTTAGGTGTAGGTCAATGCCTAGTTTCTGCCATACTAATTTCCATTTTTCTCAGTAATTTTTGTCAGAAGTTGAGTTCTTATCCCAGAAGCTGGAGATTGGTTTTATCAAACACTAGATTACTATAGTCATTTACTATTGTGTCTTGGGAATCTAACCTATTCTATTGATTTACTACTCTATCTTAGCCAGGACCAAATTGTTTTGATGACCACTACTTTATAACATAATTCTAGGTCTGGTACAGCTAGGATACTGTCATTTGTATTTTTTTCATTAATTCCCTTGAAATTCTTGAACTTTTGTTCTTCCAGATGAACTTTATTATTATTTTTTCTAGCTCTGTAAAATAATTTCTAGAGAGTTTATTTGGTTTGGCACTGAATAAGTAGATTAATTTAGGTAGTATTATCATTATTACATTAGCTCAGCCTACCCATGAGCACTTCATATTTTTCCAATTGATTAGGTCCTAATGTTTTTCTAATACATGGTTTTGCCTCACTTAACATTTTCAATTGATCAAAAACTCAATACCTTTTACTAAACATTGAAAAATGATATAGAAAAATATATGAAAATTATATATAAATTTTATTTAACATATACAATTATATTATTAAATATATTCAATATGTATATTTTAGTAGAGCTCCACATCTGGAAGGGTGAATCCATCATTTTTGATGCTCAGGACCTCAAGACTGTACTTATAGGAAGATACAGAATTTAGATTTGAATGGGAAATCATTACTCCCTCTGGATATTAACTCCTCAAATCATTTGGATGCATGGTCTTCCATGTACAGATGATTGTCACCAGGAAAAGTATGAAAAAGAAAGACTAAATGACTTCAAGAGGGCCCACAGCTAATCAATGTCTGAGGCAGCATTCAAACCCAAGTCTTCCTTGTTATTCCAAGTCCAGTACTCTATCCACTGCATCAGTCTGACTCTCCAAAGCCTTGCTTATCAAAGACATTTATGGCATCCTAATAGATCATAGATCTAAAGCTAAAAAGGACCCTTGAGGTTCCTACTCCATTCTTCATTTTACAGATGAACAGAACTCACTGGTTATAAGCAACAAAGATAAGATTTGAACCTAGGATCACCTTATACCTCTCAGATTGGCTAAGATGATAGGAAAAGATAATGATAAATGTTGAAGGGAATGTGGGAAAACTGGGACACTAAAGCATTGTGGGTGGAATTGTCAACATCTAGCCATTCTAAAGAGCAATTTGGAACTATGCCCAAAAAGGTTATCAAACTGTATCACCTTTGATTCTGTAGTATCTCTACTAGATCTATATTCCAAAGAGATCATAAAAAGAGGGGAAAGATCCCACACATGTGAAAATGTTTGTAGCAGCTTTTTGTTATATCAAGGAACTGGAAAATGAGTAGATGCCCATCAATTGGTAAATGACTGAGTAAATTATGGTATATGGAAGTAATGGAATATTATTGTCCTATAAAACATGATGAACAAAGTTATTTTAGAAAGATTTACAAAAAACTGATGCTGAGCGAAACGAGTTGAACCAAAAATACATTGTACACAGACAGTAATAGCAAGATTGTGAGATGATCAACTATGACAGACTTGGTTCTTCTCATCAATGATCCAAGGCAATCACAATAAACTTTGGATAGAAAACACCATCACCATCTGCATTCAGAGAGAGAACTATGGAAGCTGAATGTAAACCAACACAGCTTATATTCACTTTTTTTTTCTTCTGTTTTATTTTTCTCTTGTGGCTTTTCAGTTTTGTTCTGATTTTTCTCTCCCAACATAATTCACAAGAAAATATGTAAAAAGAAGAATTTACATGTATAACCAAAATTAATTAATTAATTTAAATTTATTTTGTTGGGTTTTTTTTTTTCAAGATTTGAACCTAGGTCCCATGGTTCCAAATTCAGTACCTTTTGCCTCTGACTGGTTTTGGTGTTCATCACACTTAAATTCTGCTTTCCTTTACAAAAATGCTGTTTTTTTATAAGGTAAACCTAAAGACTGCAAGTCATATGAGTCTATACCAGCTTCTCCTCTGGTTTGGACTGTATTCTATGTTTCCTGGATTGATCCATTAACTCTCTCTCTCTCTCTCTCTTTTTTTTTTTCCTGAGGCAATTGAGGTTAAGTGACTTGCCCAGGGTCACACAGCTAGGGAATGTTAAGTGTCTGGGATCACATTTGAACTCAGATCCTCCTGACTTCAGGGTTGGTGTTCTATCCGCTGCACCACCTAGCTGCCCCCCCTAATTTTCTTTTCTTTTTCTTTCTTTCTTTCTTCCTTTCTTTTTCTTTCTTTTTCTTTTCTTTCTTTTTTTTTGTTTTTTATCCATTAACTCTCAATAGAAATGTTTCAGAAAATTATTTTAGAAAAATGAATTAAGGTAGTTATTCTTTCTTTCCCATTCCTGGGTATCTTTCTCCCTTACTGAATATGCATTCTACCTACAACTTAAAAGAAATTCAACACTAAAATAAATTTTATGACAAGAGAGAGGCCCTAAGAATAAAACCACCTCCATTAAATGGCCTTAAAATGAGTTAGGCAATTCCCAAAAATGATATATGTAATACTTAGGAGACCTTAACTGACATAAGTGCATCATTTAAGAGGAAGAAGTAGTAAGAATATTTGAGTATATTTTGTTCTTTTTGCTGGTGTGCTTAGTTGAAAATAAAAAAGTAATGATATTTAACTGCTTTTTTTAAATAGGCAAACAGAAGATAGTTTTCCTTTCCTGAAGGAAATAAGTATATCAGCACATTTCTACATTAAATTTTAGTAACCTTTTATTTCCTTCATCTTAATACTTACTGTTCAAAACAAAAGGTCATTTACCAAGAAGACTAGAGGAGCCAGAAGGGCGGGGTAGGAAGGAATTCTATTCATTCAATTTGGGAGGTAAATTCTTCAGAGAAGGTAACTTTCAAACAAACTTTAGCCCCAGAACACACAACCCATAGCATCTTTCAAACAATCCCACTGGCTTATCTTTCTGCATGAGTTCTACAGGCCAATTTTATTTTGAAAGGTAAATTTAACTTGCTTTGCCTTAATTTAGTAGAACAATACATTCCTTCTTTTGATACTTAAATATAATACGGGTTAGGGTGGGTAAGCAAATAAGAAAATGAAACATGTCTTTTCTTTTGGGACAAAAGCAGAGAAATCTGTGGGCCTACTAGCTGGTTGTAAGCAGAGATTCTACCCTATATTAGAGAAGCAGTAGCTTCTTTGAACATATTCAGTTGATTTAGCAATAGGATGGGAATTCATTCTGTTCCTGTTTTCTATGAAAATGATTGATTTGGATTTTAAACACTTGGTGCTTTTGCTTGAAAACATTTCATAATAAAAGAGGCAGTGTGGTATGGACCCCAACTTCTAAAAATGGTTTGTGATCCTATATGGGATGAAATTATAGTTTATTATCAGTAGATGTGTGCTTTGCATGCTTATTTTATATACCCATACACTTGGAGTAATGTAAAAATTTCTCAGATGAAAAACGGTCACAAGTGGAAAAAAATTTAAGAAGTCTTAGGGAAAACTAGTTTGCGTATACATGTTTGTTCACTCATTTCAGGTGTGCCTGACTATTTGGATTTTTCTTGGCAAAAATACTGGAATGGTATGCCATTTCCTTCTCCAACTCATTTTACAAAACAGGATAAACAGGGCTAAGTTACCTGGGTAACACCACTAGTAAGTGTCTGAAGCCAAATTTGAATTCAGAAAGACTCATTCATTCTTTCTGATTCCAGGTCAAGCACTCTATCTACTACACCACCTAGCTGCTTCTGGAGTACATGTAACTAGTCTCAAATCCTTTCCTCCTCCCCACCCCAAATCCTGACTTACTTTTACTCCCAGTATGACTATGGGAAAATCATTTATATTTACTGACATAGTTGATAGGAAATTGAGCCTAGAATCTGGAAGAAATGGGTTCAAACCCCTCTTCATATATCTAATAGTTATATGAGGTGAAAGTGATTTAATCTTTCTGTGACTCAGCATCCTTATCTATAAAATCAAATATTTTATTGGATAACCTCTACTTCATATTCTGAGTTAATGATTCTGTAAAAATGGAGAGTAGTGCAATAGTTGAATCAACTATTAAGTATGCTAACAAATACTATCTTTGAGGGGAAGGATCCCTGTTCCAGCTTATCTCCTGGCATCTCCTGATGTGTTTATCCCTACCTCCACAATCTTTTTTGCAAATGAAAGAGAAGTAAACTGTTGGTGCAAAATTGAGGATGGAAATATAGGAGGTATGCTCAAAATCTGAAGCTGAATTAAGCCACTTAAATCTTTAGGTGTTTTTCTTTTCTTTTCTTTTTTTTTTCTGGTTTTTCTCTAAAAAGGTATAGAAAAAGAAATGTGAGAAGAGAGGAGGATTTGAGATAAATAAAGGGAAGGAAATAAAGGGAGTGATTTAGAAAGATTTAGATTACTGAAGAAGGGCAAATATTGAATTTGGGAAAGAAAATATGAAAATGAAACCT
Source organism: Myrmecobius fasciatus (assembly GCA_023553655.1). Classification (NCBI taxonomy): domain Eukaryota; kingdom Metazoa; phylum Chordata; class Mammalia; order Dasyuromorphia; family Myrmecobiidae; genus Myrmecobius; species Myrmecobius fasciatus. The sequence continues at coordinate 354,508 of JAJPUD010000993.1, read as the reverse complement.
CTCTAATTCCAGACTCTCTATTTCTCATTTATTGAAACAGAAGGGGTAGGATCAGAGAAGATTAAGGAATGAGGACCACAAGAGCAACACTTATAAAGAAATAAAGGTTTTTGGCAAGGAGAGGTAAATAAGAAACACTAACTGGAACAAATTAGAAAAGTTTAGCAGATTAGATTGGTGGATGAGACAAACTGATGACAGAGGAGCTTTGCAGAAAGAGGAAGAAAAAGAAAGGTGTGGCTGTAGAGTAGCTGAAGCTAAAGAAAAGCAGTAAAAAAAAGACCTTCAAGTTATTAAGAGGTGATAATTGGCTGTAAAGAATTTAAGGAAGTAGTTAAGGTTGAGGTATGTATGCCTACAAGTAATTTTTTTTTTTTGAGGCTGCAAAGCTTAGGTGTAGAGAGAAATATCATTTTTCAGGGACTTCCAATGAGTATGAAATGTTTGTATTTCTGCCTCAATCTAGTGGTTATTACCTATATTCCCTATATTCCTATATTCCATAGTATTAATATATCTCCTATAAAAGAATGGACCTAAGGATCACTTCTCTACCCTCTGAGTTGTTAGGGATAATGAAGTTATCTGTAAAAGAATGAGAAACAAGGCTTCATTGAGAGCAAAACGAATATGAGCTGAAGAGAAGAGTGGATCCTTGTCAAGAGACTGAGAATTGAAGTGTTACACAAAGGAAGAAGGTAAGAAAAGGGACCATTAAGTGTACACTTTGAGTCTGTAAAACAGATTTGAGTTCTTTCTTAAGAAGAGGGAAGTGGTTTCTTCTAAGAGGAAGCAGCTGCTTATCCTCCAAAAACTGATAAGGTAGAACCACAGAAGTTATCCCAATTGATGGACATCCACTCAATTTCCAATTCCTTGCCACTACATAAGGGCTGCTACAAACATTTTTGTCAAAATATTTTAAAAACATATTCATGTACATCAAGTTAAGGATCCCTAATCTTTTTTTAATTTATTTTTTATTTGCAAAACATATGTATGGGTAATTCTTCAACATTAACCCTTACAAAGCTTTCTGTTACAAATTTTTCCCCCCAACTTCCCACCCCTCCCCTAGATAGCAGGATATCCACTACATGTTAATTATGTTGAAATACTTGACAAATCAAATATATGTATACATATTTCCACACTTATCATTGTTGTGCAAGAAAAATCGTATCTACAAGAAAGAAAAATCAGATAAAGGAAACACAATGCAAGCAAACATCAATCGAGAGCATGAAAATGTTATGTTGTGGTCCACATTTCACATCCCTCTCTCTGGGTGTATATGGCTTTCTTCAGTGAACAATTGGAAGTGGTTGAAACATTTCATTGTTGAAGAGAGCCATGTTCATCAGAATTGATCATCATATACTATTGTTGTTGCCGTGTATAATGATCTCCTGGTTCTGCTCATTTAGCTCAGCATCAGTCCATGCAAGTCTCTCCAGGCCTCTCTGAAATCGTCCTGCTGGTAATTTCTTACAGAGCAATAATATTCCATCACATTCATATACCATAATTTATTCAGCCATTCTCCAATTGATGGACATCCATTCAGTTTCCAGTTTCTAGCCACTACAAAAATGGCTGCCAGAAACATTTTTGCACATGTGAAGACCTTTCCTTCCTTTATGATTTCTTTGGGATATAAGCCCAATAGAAATGCTGCTGGGTCAAAGGGTATGCACAGTTTGATAACTTTTTGAGCGTAGTTCCAAATTGCTCTCCAGAATGGCTGGATCCATTCACAGTTCCACCAACAATGCATCAGTATCCCAGCCTTCCCACAAGGGATCCCTAATCTAAGAATATCTAAAGCCTCATCAAAACTTATGCCTGCTACCCTTTTTTGGTAAATCATTTTGATTATAAATAACCCTCCCAGAAAGAGCCTAAAAATGGTATCAAAGATTATGAAATCTTTGGGGCATGGATGGTGTTTTATTCCCTTTTGCTCTTTGTAGGCAAGAAATGAAGAAGAAAGAAATTGATTTGGAGTATGAATAGTTATTTCAAGTTGTAATCTTTGTGAATGGGATGTGGATTGTGGACCATATCTTAAAGTAGCAGTGATTGATCACAGATTTCTGGACAGAGTTGTATTGCATCTTACAAAAGACAGTAAGAATAAATTTGCCCTTATATGAATTGATGCACAGTGAACAGGAAAAAAGGACAATGATATACATGATTAATAAAATAACATAAACGTAAAGAACAACAACAAAGAAATCAAATTTGAATGTTGCAAAATTAGAATGACCAAATTTGGCACTAGAAGAGATATGAGAAAGAACCTTCTTTCTTTGCTCATATGAACAGCTAACACTGAATATGTTAAAAAAAATTTTTTTTAATGATTTGGTTAGTTTTGATGAATTTTTTCTTTTCTTTTATTCTTTGCTATACAAAATGACTCTATGGAAGAAGGTAGTATGGATATATTGGGAAATGTGGTTTATGTGAAAACAAAAAAAATAAAAAAGACAATGTTTTTACAAGTTGACAAACTCAATCATAGGATTTAAATTCAAAAGGATCAGAAAAATAGAAAACTGCATGTATATATGTATATCTGTATACATACACACACATATATGAATGCTTCTGAACATATATTCAACAAGCTGCAGACTTCAAATTAAGGAAGAAAAATAGAGTCAAATTACTCAGAAGATCAAAGAAGACAAAAATCCAAAATATGAAGTAGTAAAATTCAATAAGTTGTAGTAAACTGTCTGAAGACAAATGTCTAACTTTTAGATAATAATCAAGAGGAACTAGAAATCTAAACAAATTTGATCTCATAGGCATTACTGAGACTTGGTGGTATGAAACCTGTGATTAAAAAGTGATTGTATGGGTATATTTTAATCTAAAAAGAAACAAAAAACCCAAACAAGAAAAGAAAAACTATGGGATTAAGGTAAAAGAATTCTATATTAAAAAGCATTTCTCATTTAAGAAAATCCAGGAATCATAGGTGGTAAATATGCTGGAGAGCACTTAGATCAATGGAAGGAGTTATGTTATAAGAATATACTGCAAATTACCTGGACAGAAAAAGAAAAGGAATGAGAAGTTGAGAAACAAATAATAAGCCCACTATGGAGGTATGATATAGTAGTATTAGAGGACTTCAGCTATACAGATATAACTTTTTTCACTCTTTTTAATATTATGAAAAATATAATACACAATGAGGAAGAATTCTATTCTAGAATTCTCAATTACAAAGGAATTAACTACCAGAATGAAACTGCTGGGAACCATGGGAGGGAGAAATGAGTACTTCCTCTTTCAGTTTATGATAGAAAAGGAGAAGAAAGTTGGCAAGTGTGACATGCACTCTAGATTTTGGGAAGCAGCTTTCAAAACATTCAAAGGAAAGATAGATAGACTCCCTGGATTAAAATTCTAGGGGGCAAGTCAGGAGGAGTACGCTAAAGCCAGCTCATGTAAGCACTTGCATTTGGGAAAACAGCAAATGTACAAATCAAGATTTGTTGATTGTCCAGCGTTAAAAAATGATAGAGCAAATGTCAATGATGCAAATTAACCGTATATTTTTGAAGAGTCTGTTGTTGAACATTTACCAGCAAATCTCTAGGAGAAGTCTTCTTAGGAAGAATAAGAAACCTTCAAGAACTACATTCTGAGGATACATTCTGAAGAATAATTCCAGTAAAGAAGAAAGATAAGAATTGCCTGAAGATACCATTGAAAACCCAATGACCAACTTAGATTTCAAAATGAAATATAAAATAGATAGAAATAAGGATAGGAAATGTAGGATATAAGTATGTCAAGAGCCTAAAAAATAGTGTGAGGAATCTTTTTTTTTAAACTTTTTATTTGCAAAACATATGCATAGGTAATTTTTCAACATTGACCCTTGCAGTCTTCTGTTCCAGATTTTTCCTTCTTACCCCCCTTCCTCTAGATGGCAGGAAGTCTAATACATGTTAATTATGTTAAAATATTTGACAGATCTAATATGTGTATACATATTTATACAGTTATCTTGCACAGGAAAGAAAAAAAAAAAACCTGAGAAGGAAAACATAATGCAAGCAAACATCAAAAGAGAGTATGAAAATGCTATGTTGTGGTCCAGACTCAGATCCCACAGGCCTCTCCCTGGGTGTGTGTGGCTTTCTTCATCACTGAACAACTGGAACAGGTTTGAAACATCTCATTGTTGAAGAGAACCATATCCTTCAGAATTGATCAACATATAGACATTGTTGCCATGTACAATGATCTCCTGGTTCTGCTGATTTCACTCAGCATCAGTTCATGCAAGTCTCTCCAGGCCTCTCTGAAATCATCCTGTTGGTCATTTCTTACAGAACAATAATATTCCATGACATTCATATACCATAATTTATTCAGCCATTCTCCAATTGATGGGCATCCTTTCAATTTCCAGTTTCTTGCCACTACAAAAAGGGCTGCCACAAACATTTTTGCACATGTGGGTCCCTTTCCCTCCTTTAAAATCTCTTTGGGATATAGGCCCAGTAGAAACACTGCTGGGTCAAATGGTATGCACAATTTGATAACTCTTTGAGCATAGCTCCAAATTGCTCTCCAGAATGGTTGGATCCATTCACAGTTCCACCAACAATGCACCAGTGTCCCAGTTTTCCCACATCCCCTCCAACATTTATCATCTTTTCCTGTCATTTTAGAGGTGTGTAGTGGTATCTCAGAGTGGTCTTAATTTGCATTTCTCTGAGCAATAATGATTTGGAGCACCTTTTCATATGACTAGAAATAGTTTTAATTTCATCACCTGAAAATTGTTTGTTCATGTCGTTTGACCATTTATCGATTGGAGAGTGGCTTGAATTCTTATAAATATGAGACAATTTCTATATATTTTAGAAATGAGGCCTTTATCAGAGCCCTTAAATGTAAAGATGATTTCCCAATTTATTGCTTCCCTCCTAATCTTGTCTGCATTAGTTTTTTTTGTACAAAAACTTTTTAACTTAATATAATCAAAATTATCTATCTGGTGTTCAATTAAGAATTCCAATTCTTCTTTGGACACAAATTCCTTCCTTCTCTACAGGTCTGAGAGGTAAACTATTCTATGTTCCTCTAATTTGCTTCTAATATCACTCTTTACATCTAAATCACTAATCCATTTAGATCTTATCTTGGTATGTGGTGTTAGGTATGGGTCAAGCCCTAATTTCTTCCATACTAGTTTCCAATTTTCCCAGCAATTTCTGTCAAATAGTGAGCACTTATCCCAAAAGCTGGGTTCTTTGGGTTTATCAAACACTAGACTGCTATAGTTATTGCCTAGTTTGTCCTGTGATCTATCCTATTCCACTGATAGATTGCTCTATTTCTTAGCCAGTACCAAATGGTTTTGATGACCACTGCTTTATAATATAATTTTACATCTGGCACAGCAAGGCCAACCACATCAGCCTTTTTTTTTTCCATTAATTTCTTTGAGATACTTGACCTTTTGTTCTTCCAAATGAACTTTGCTCCTATTTTTTTCTAGATCTGTAAAATAATTTCTTGGGAGTTTCTAATACAATATTAAATAGTAATGGTGACAGTGGACAGCCTCGTTTCACTCCTGATCTTATTGGAAATGGATCTAGTTTGTCCCCATTGCTACTGATATTTTTAAATAGATGCTACTGATCATTTTAAGGAAAAGCCCATTTATTCCTATATTCTCTAGTGTTTTTAATAGGAATGGGTGTTGGATTTTATCAAATGCTTTTTCTGCATCTATTGAGATAATCATGTGATTTTTGTTAGTTTGGTTATTAATATAATTGATTATGCTGATAGTTTTCCTAATATTGAACCAGCCCTGCATTCCTGATATAAATCCTATTTGGTCATAGTGTATTATCCTGGGGATGACTTTCTATAATCTTATTGCTAATATCTTATTTAGGATTTTTGCATCAATATTCATTAGGGAAATTGGTCTATAATTTTCTTTCTCTGTTTTCATTCTACCTGGTTTAGCTATCAGTACTATATCTGTATCATAAAAGGAATTTGGTAATACACCTTCTTTCCCTATTTTTTCAAATAGTTTATATAGTATTGGAATTACTTGTTCTTTGAATGTTTGGTAGAATTCACATGTAAATCTATCTGGCCCTGGAGATTTTTTCTTAGGGAGTTGATTAATAGCCTGTTCTATTTCTTTTTCTAAAATGGGGCTATTTAAATAATTTATTTCTTTTTCTGTTAACCTGGGCAGTCTATATTTTTGTAGATATTCTTCCATTTCATTTAGATTATCAAATTTGTTGGCACAAAGTTGGGCAAAGTAACTCCTAATTATTGCTCTAATTTCTTCTTCATTGGAGGAAAGTTCTCCCTTATCATTTTTGAGACTAACAATTTGATTTTTCTCTTTCCTTTTTCTAATCAAATTAACTAAAAGCTTATCTATTTTGTTGGTTTTTTCATAAAACCAACTCTTGCTTTTATTTGTTAATTCAATAGTTTTCTTATTTTCAATTTTATTGATCTCCCCTTTTATTTTCAGAATTTCCAATTTGGTATTTAATTGAGGGGTTTTGATTTGTTCTTTTTCTAGTTTTTTTAATAGTAAGCCCAATTCATTGATCTTCTCTTTCTCTGTTTTATGCAAGTAAGCATCTAGAGATATAAAATTACCCCTTATAACCACTTTGGCTGTATCCCACAAATTTTGGTACGTTGTCTTATTGTTGTCATTCTCCTGGATGAAATGATTGATTGTGTCTATGATTTGCTCTTTCACCCGTTCATTCTTTAGGATCAGATTGTTTAATTTCCAATTAACTTTTGGTCTATTTTCTGCTGGTCTTATATTGCATGTGATTTTTATTGCATCATGATCTGAGAAAGATGCATTTACTATTTCTGCCTTTCTGTGTTTAATTTTGAAGTTTTTATGCCCTAACACATGGTCAATTTTTGTATAAGTTCCATGAACCACAGAGAAAAAAGTAAACTCCCTACTGTCAACATTCAATTTTCTCCAAAGATCTATCATACCTAACTTTTCTAACATTTTGTTTACCTCCCTAACTTCTTTCTTATTTATTCTGTGGTTTGATTTATCTAATTCTGAGAGAGCAAGGTTGAGATCCCCCATTAGTAGAGTTTTGCTGTCTATTTCTTCTTGCATCTCTCTTAACTTCTCCTCTAGGAATTTGGATGCTATACCACTTGGTGCCTATATGTTTAGTATTGATATTGCTTCATTATTTATGGTACCCTTTAGTAAAAATATAGTTTCCTTACTTATCTCTTTTAATTAGATATATTTTTGCTTTTATTTGATCTGAGATCAGGATTGCTACCCCTGCTTTATTTTGTTCACCTGAAGCATAATAGATTCTGCTCCAGACCTTTCTTTACCTTCATCCTGTATGTGTCTCTTTGCTTTAGATGTGTTTCTTGTAAACAACATATTGTTGGATTCTGGCTTTTAATCCAGTCTGCTATTTGCTTTGGTTTAATGGGAGAGTTCATCCCATTCACATTCACAATTAAAATAACTAAATCTGTATTTCCTGCCATCTTATTTACCCAAGTTATGTTTTTCTGTTTCCTTTTCCCTTTCTCCCTTCCCCCTCCCCAGTATTTTGCTTTTGATGACCACCTCTCCCAGTCTTCCCCCCTTTAGAGCCTCTCCTTTTTTACACCTTTCCCCTAATTGTTCTATTTTCCCTTCTATTAGTCTATCCCTTTCTTTTCCTCCTTTCCCTCACACTTCCCTATAAGAAGGGGCAAGTTTCTCTGTGAAACCCAGTGTGTCTGATATATTCTTTTAGAGCTTAATCTTATGAGAGTAAGATTCACACAATGCTCACACCCCCCTTCTTTTCCTCAATTATATTAGGTTTTCTTTGCCTCTTCAATAAATTTTACCTTTTTTTTAACCTTATTTTTCTACCTTTTCCCCTTTTTTCCCCAATATGATAGCCCTTCCACCTCTAGTTTCTTTTTCATATTATCAAAGTAATATCAAATTATATTCCTATTCTTTAAGTATACTCATAGTAGAGATACAGTTCTCAAGAGTTCTTTCCTTTTTACCTTTTTATGCTTCTCTTGAGTTCTGTGTTTGGAGGTAAAAATTTTTGTTCAGATCTAGTCTTTTCATTAGAAATAGGTGAAATTCACCTATATCATTAAATGTCCATCTTCTTCCCTGGAAGATAATGCTCATTCTAGCAAGATAGGTTATTCTTGGCTGTAATCCAAGTACCTTTGCCTTTTGGAATATCTGGTTCCAGGCCCTTCAATCCTTCAATGTGGAGGTTGACAGATCTTGTGTGATTCTAATTACAGTTCCTTGGTATTTGAATTGTTTCTTTCTAACTGCTAGCAATATCTTTTCCTTGGTGTAATAGTCCTGAAATTTAGCCACGATATTCCTTGGGGATTTAATTTTGGGGTCTCTTTCATGAGGTGATTGGTGAATTCTTTTGATGGTGATTTTGCCTTCTGATTCTAAAACCTCAGGGCAGTTTTCTTTCAAGATTTCCTGGAAGATAGTGTTTAGATTCTTTTTTTCACCATGGCTTTCAGAAAGTCCTATAATCCTTAGATTGTCTCTCCTAGATCTATTTTCCAGGTCAGCTGTTTTTCCTAGGAGATATTTCATGTTTTCTTCAATTTATTCATTTTTTTTTGTTTTTGTTTGACTGATTCTTGAAGTCTTATTAAGCCATTCACTTCCATTTGTTCAATTCTAATTTTTAATGTATTATTTTCTTCAGTTATCTTTTTTAGCTCCTTTTTTAACCGGCCAATTTGTTCATTGCATACTTTTTCCATTTCACCAATTTTGTTTTTCAGTGAATTGGTGTCTTTTTCATATTTCTTTTGTAGAGCATTATATTCTTTTTCCATTCCTTCTTTCAATGATCTCATTTCATTCCCCCATTTTTCATCCAACTCTCTTTTTTGAAATTCTTTAATGCAATCTTCCAGGAAAGCATTGTGAAATGGGGACCAGCTCATGTCACCCTTTGTGGCTTCCTCTGGAGTTGATTTACCTTTATGAATCTCAGGATCTGGGGTCTGTTCTTCTTGCTTTCCATAAAAGCTGTCCATGGTGAGAGTTCTTTTCTGTTCTTTATTCATTTTTTTTTTAAAGCTTGAGGTGTGTTTAAATTAGAGAAGTGGCAGCTGTGATAATTTGCCCTGGGGCAATTTGGTTGATTGAGTTTCCATGCTTGGCTGTCTGGGCTAGGTCCTGTGTTTGCAGTGGTTTACAATCTACCTTTTTCAAAAGGCAGATCTGCCAAAGCACCTGCCTGCAATCAGGGCAGAGCGTCCCAAGAGCCTCAGATAGACTTCCCAGGTGCTTAGAACATGCCAAGCTGAGTCCTGCCCGGCTTCCTGCCCTTTCCCAGAACTGCGCCCAAGTTCAGCAAACTGTCCAACACACTGCCTAACTGAGACAGACCTGCTATGGAGCTCTTCGAAGGTAACTTTTGCTGAAATGTGTTGTACTCCAAATATTTTGAGGCACTTTGACTCCAGAAACAGTTCAGAGGCTTAATCTGCTGTTGGTTTGAGAGAAGGTCAGAGGAGGTCACAGAGAGTCATGTCTGCACTCCGCCATCTTGGCTTTGCCCCTTGTGTGAGGAGTCTTAATGCTTAAAATTAGCTAAGGCTTATGAAAAGGAAGTAAGAATAATTTTAAAATGTAAGGTTACATTGAGGTGACTCAAAAAAGGTACTGGATTTTTCTTGGAGTAGATGGAATGATAATAGTTCACAATAGAGAGAAGAAAGAAAAATTCCTTTTTCTGTTTTTTTTTTCTGCCAAGGCACATGATCATAGCATTGGAAAAGGAAGAACAAAAATAGCTAATTGACATCTGAAATAAGGAGATAGTAAGAAAAGACGTAATTGCCTTTAATGAACTCTAGTCACCTGATTCAGTTGAATTACATCACGATGTATTTCGAGAACTAAGTGGTGGATGTGATTGCTAAGCCATCAATATTGTTTGAAAGACTATCGAAAATGAGAAAAGTGCTACAAGATTTTGTCCCTCTTTTAAAATGGAGAATATAGGGTTGTTTTGAGGAAAATACTTTAAAAACCTTAAAATTCTATATAAATATATACTGCCAATAATGTCATTAATGTTTATAATTTTACTATTTTTATATGAATACATATACAAATAAAAACTTTCATATTTTAAAAAGTTTTAAATAAAAAAGAGAAGAAAGAAAGCAGAAAGAAGGAGATGAGGATGATGATGATGATGATCTGCAACACAATAACTAGTGAGCTTGGCTTTAGTTCCTGGGAAATTTCTAGAATAGATGATTAAAGAGTTATGAACTATTTAATATATAATACCATAATACCCTGTTACCCTTTTTCTATCTCATTTCTTTCAAATTTAAAATAGCCCCACTCAGTATCATATTCCAGACCAGCCCTCTTTCCTTTTTCAACTGAGTTACTAAATTGGCCATCAGAAGAATGCAATAGATATAGTTTACCTAAAGATAATAAAACATTTGATAAAGTATTCTATTCCTATGGAGAAAAAGGAAAGTATCAGCTAGATAATAATATAATTAAATGGGCTTAGAATTTATTGAATAGCCTGAATTACAGAATAATAAATGATTCAATGTCACCTTGGGATAAATCTCCATTGGAGTGTCCCAAGGATCTCTTTTTCACTAGAGCTGTTCAACATTTTAAAAATTACTTTTAAAAAGGCATGGATAACAGATTTATAGATGACCCAAAGGAAGGGAAGAGGTAGATAGCTAAGGTACCAGAAAATAGAGTCCAGACAACAATCCTAAATATAATATATGAGATTATGGCTCACAAGTCTATGATTTCCCCCAAAGTAGGAAGGTAACAAAGATATTCAATATAAAATATAGATAGGGCATGGAGCAAGTATTTATTCCCACAAATAAATTCACTACTTTGTCAGTCGAGTAAGAATAGAGGTCCTTCACTTGGGGAGTGGCAGTGGATAGAAAAAGTGTGCAGGGATTTTGAGGAGAAAAGATTTGTAAGAATAGCTTCTGTAGGGAGATAGGGAATCAGCCAATGAGGAATAAAACAGATTGCCTTGCTGAAGTGAGAGACCAGTTTAGGTTAGATTACATAAATTTGCCATGGACTCAAGAAGGTTGCATGATAGAGGAGACAGATAGTGGAAGTAATCCAAGACTGGATTTTGACAAAGGATGGGGACTACAAGGGAAAGGAGGAAAGAGATTAGAGAGTTTAGTTAACATAGGGTCAAAGGAAGTAAAGTCAAAGTAGGGGTAATGGTGTGAGAAAATTATGAGGTGCTAATGGGATCAGAGATCATGATTAGGTTGAAGCAGGGGCTTATGTAAGATAAGGCATAGGAAAAGATGGAATGATAGGATAATGTCAAAGCTTTTGATCAAAGAAGTAAAACTTGTATAATAAATAGTGAGATCCAAGGTGTGACCATCCCTATTTATGGCTGAGGTGGGTTAGAAAAGATTTGAAGTATTTGAGGGAATGAAAGACTTGAGTGTTTGATATTTGAGTTGGGGAGAAAAGGAACACAGTGAACCAGGTGCTGGATTCATTCAGAAATGAGAAGAGTGACCTAGGGTTACTAAGACAGCAACTATCATAATCTGGATAAAGTTTTATTTTATTGTATTTTTTTTTCTTTTTGTTGAGGCAATTGGGGTTAAGTGACTTGCCCAAGGTCAAACAGCTAGGGAATGTCAAGTGTCTGAGACCAGATTTGAACTCGGGTCTTTGTGACTTCAGGGCTCGTTATCTATCCACTGCGCCAATTAGCTGCTGCTGGATAAAGTTTTTAAAAAATTTATAAAATGAAATCAAAGGAGAAAACATTGTTGAGTGATAAGGAAATCAGAAAGTCTAGAGAAATGTTATAGGGAGATACATGCCATTAGCATTTTAGGGTCAATTACTCTATAGGCAACTCAAATCAGTATGTCCATAATAAAACTCATCATCTTTTGCCCAAAACATACCCTTTTTACTAATTTTCCTGTTTTTATCTAGTACACCACCATCCTTCTATTGTTTAGTTCATAATTTCAGAGCCTTCTTCAATTTTTCCTTCTCTGTTAACTTACATGTCTAGTCAGTTGCCAAGCTTTAACAACTCTACATTCATTATATGTTTCCTCCAAATAAAAAGTGAGATTATTAAAGATAGGGACAATTTCATTTTCATCTTGGTATCTCTGGCACCTATACAGACCCATAAGTAAGTGCTTAATAAGATCTTATTAATTGAGACTTCTTTCCCCACCCCCATCTGAAATCAGAGCTTTGAGGAAATGAATATTAATGGGCAGGAAAGAGGGATCTTTTGGGGGACGCTGGCCTTTCCAGGGAAGGGAAGATTAGATTGAGGTGCAATGCCTGAAAGTTCTGAGTGGTTAAGGGAGTGAGCAACAAGAAAGGTAGATAGGACAGGCTAAGTGTACTTCATAATTTCACTGAGTAAAATAATATGATGATGGAAGACCTTCCCCACATTTTTTACAACCTTTCTTAGATGCTAAAAAGCTGGAGAATCCTTGGCAGTTTGGCTTGGAGTAGGGGTAGGGTTAGTAACGCCAGCCCTGAGGAAACCACCAAATATGGTTGTCTGTCCCAATGTCCATTTATTGAAAAGACAATTATCTGAATTTCCCAGCCTATAGTCAAATCTGTGTATAATAAGATAATTATCTCTTCTATTCTTAGCTTCCCTGACCTGTGGTGAGCTATGGCTCAGCTCCTGGTGCTTTGGGATAAGTAGCTTTTTTTACAACTTACAAACAAAACAGAATGATTCAAATCCTAAATTCCAGTGAATTAAGAACTGTGCGTCCCTGGATCCTTCTAGATCCAATAAATGGTAGGTTTTGAATTCTGAAAATGAAAGAACACTTTCCAAATATTAAATGCAGCTATAAGCAACTTCTATGTGATGGTCAAGTAGTCTCCAAATAAATGGACAAATAAATAAATAAGTAAAATAAATGAATGAATGATTAAATAAGGACCCACGTTTCCAAAGGCTTAAACACCAGTGATCATCCTGCCTGATAAGAAGGATCCCCATATTAAAAAGGAGTCCTAAGTTGGAAATCAAGATGTAAGTGCTATTCTCGGAACTACATCTAGCTGAATGTAGTATGATCTTATGCAAATCCATTTCACCAAATTTCAATTTCTTTCTCCACAAAAGGAGTTTCTAAGGCTTCTTCCAAATTTAAAAATGTTTCTTCTAATGAATAACTCTGTTAATAAACCTCAGTTTAGGCTCCTCAGTATATGGGAATGGAAAAGAAAAAATGGGGGAAAAAATGTTTTGTACAAACAGTGTTTTGTGAACCTTAAGTTACAGCTGAATAGAAGAGGTAAGTCTTAGCCTTTCCTTGGAGAAGCAAATAAACAAGAGGCAGAGTTGGTTTTATTATGCAAGCAGCAAGATAAAAGTAAACAAGAAATGTCACATTATGAGACTCTTTGGCCATTTTGTATTGCCAGACTATTATTGTTATTAAAAATTAAATTGGCTATATTTGAATAGCCTGAAAATGATTTACTTCTGATATGGGAGTCATTTATGTAGTTTGTTTGAGCAAACATCAAAATTAGTTTTAAAAAATTAGAAAGATAAAAGTAAGAAAGGAATATGGTGAACAATGAAAACAGCTCCAAACTTACTTATATAAAAAAGTTTTTGATATGAATGAGATCTGCATTGAAGAATATGGGAATTGGTGGCACAGTGAATAGAACCTAGGGTCAAGAAAACCTGAGTTCAAATTGAACCTTTGACACTTATTTGGTGCTTGACCCCCAGCAAGTCATTTAAGCTCTGTCAGCTCCAGTTTCCTCAACTGTTAAATAGGGATAATAATAGCTTTCACCACACTAATACATGGTTGGTGGAGTTATGAACTGATTTAACCATTCTGGAGAGCAATTTGGAACTAAGCCCAAAGGGCTATCAAACTGTTCATACCCTTTGATCCAGCAATGTCTCTACTGGGTTTGTCCCAAAGAGATCATAAAAAGAAGGGGAAAGGACCTACATGTGCAATAGTTTGTAGCAGCCCTTTTGATAGTGGCAAGGAACTAGAAGCTCAGTGGATGCCCATCAGTTGGAGAATGGCTGAATAAGTTATGGAATATAAATGTTATGGAATATTATTATTCTATAAGAAATGATGAGCAAGATGATTTCAGAAGCACCTGGAAAGACTTATATGAACTGATACTAAGTAAAGTGAGTAGAACCAAGAGAACATTGTATACAGCAACAAGATTATGTGATGTTCATATCTGATCAGATCAACTCTAATGGACTTAACTCTTTTCAACAATGAGATGATTCAGGCCAATTGCAATGGACTTGTGATGGAGAGCAACCAGAAAAAAAGATTGTGGAGATTGTAGATCACAACATGCTATTTTCACCTTTTTTGTTGTTGTTTACTTGCTTTTTTTTCTTTTTGATATGATTTTTCTTGTGCAGCATGATAAATGTGGAAATATGTATAGAAGAATTGCACATGTTTAACATGAATTGTTTGCTGTTTAGGGGAGGAGTTGGGAGAAGGGAGGGAGAAAAATTTAGAACACAAGTTTTTGAAAGGGTGGATGTTGAAAACTATCTTTGCATGTATTTTGAAAATAAAAAGTTATTATTTAAAAAAAAAGGATCAAATGAGACAATGATTGTTAAGGACTTAGCACAGTGACTAGCACATAGTGAACACTGTATTATAAATGCTTGTTGTTGCTGCTGCTGCTATTGGAGTGACTTGTGAAAGCAACATTAAGGATGCCAGTGTCACTAGATTTCAGAGTATTTGAAAAGGAGTAAAGTGTAAGAAAGCTAGAAAAGTAGAAAAGGACCAGCTTATGAAGACTTACAAAAGTCAAACAGAAGATTTACATTTGATCCTGGAAGTAACAGAGATCTCCTTAAGTTTATTAAACAGAGAAATAAAATGGTCATTCATGTACTTTTAATAGTTGAACAGAGGATAGATGAGATAGGATAACTTATGGTCAACTAACTAGTTCAGGCTGTGCACAGTCACCAAATAGCAATGATCAGAAATGATTCAATGATTTCAAGCCTAGTGACTACCTGGTAAGCTTAGGGGTTCTTGAGTTCTTCAGTTGGTTGAATGTGTGCAGCAGAGGGTAGCCTCTAGAATATCTTCTCAGAAGAGAAGATGATCACTTTCATGAAAATTAAAAGACCAAAAAATCCCAGGTTAAAATATGGTTTAATAGAACATCTGTACTTGGAAAATGTGTAGATAATACAATTGTGTAGAAAACAAATTTGAATGGAGGTGATAGGAATCTATAAATCCTTTGATTGCTTTATCATAGATATTTTGTATCTGTTTATGGTCACCTGAGAGCCCTTTCTGATGGGTTATAAGTATCTATTAATGAACTCTTATTAGTATTTTGTATTTTGTGGTAAAGGAAATAAATAGCTTTCCTATACCTGATACACTTTATATAGAGACTTACTTACCTTTCTATTGAGAAATCTTTTCAAAACCCTAAACATGAGCCAATCATAAGAATGAATTCAGTTTATGAAACCCTTAGTAGGACAGAGTGTTCTAGCAGGTCAATTACAAAAGTTTAATTATTAGAGCAAGACTTAGTAACTTTTCCAAAAAGGTATGCCAAGTTTTCATTTACTTATTTTTAGGGAATTCATTTGTTAGCATGATCATGTGTTTATATTTTTGAGTGCATAAAAATATATAGCTATGATTACAATACAAATTTTCTTCTTTTTCTGTCTCTGTCTTCTCTCTTTATCTTTCTTCTGTGTGTGTATGTCTCTGAGTATATATACATAAACACACACATATATATGTATGTACATATATAGTATATGTATTTATATATCTAAACATGTATGTATTTCTATGCATACACTCATATTTTGTTTGTTTGAAAAGTCTCTTTTTTGAGAAGAAAGAAACTGTTACTACAGTGTTAGGTGCACAGAGTCGAGTGCAATTTTCTTCTCTATAGAGTGCTTCTCTTTATGGCATCAGGAAAAATATACTTGTATATGGATGTTAACTTGGTCCATAAGGATTGAGTGTGTGGGGATCCTGTTACAAATATGTATAGTCAAGCAAAAGAAATTCTTTCATTAGTCAGGTCTTTAAAAAAATATGCCTCTTAGTAAACCATATATGAAATGTAGGTAGAATTCCTTTAAAGGTGAAAATGCAAATGAACTATGCTTTTTAAAGATTCCACTAAGTGGGAAAATGAAACAAAGTGATCTGGAGATGCTGCTTTTGAAACATTGACTTTTTATAAATTAAAATAATTGAGAGTAAAAAGTTAAGCAAAAGCTTTTGTTTCTAGTAAAAAAAAAAAGCCTAGAATTGTACTTTGAGTCCATCACTTTTCTATCTGGAAGTAGGTAATATGTTTCATGATAAGTCCTCTGGAATTATGGCTGGTCATCAGATCAGAGTTTTTAAGTCTTTCAAAGTTGTCTTTACAATATTTTTATCAATTTATAGATTATTCTACTGGTTTGTATCACTGTATACAAATATTTCCGTTTCTCTTCCTTATTACTTATAGCATAATAGTATTCCAGTACATTTATATATCATAATTTGTTTAGCTATTCCCCAATTGATAGATACCCCCTCAGTTTCCAATTCTTTGCCATCACTAAATGAACTGCTATACATTTTTTTTTCTCTTCCTTTGATCTCTTTAGGGTATAGACTTGTAGCATTATTGCTAGATCAAAGACATTAGTATCATTCTGAACACCCAGTAAATGAATGAGGATAACTTCTTATAGATTCATGTACCTGTAGAGAAAAAAGGAACAAATTTTCCATACATATTGCTTGAGGAAAACTCATGCTCAAATATAAAGTAAGGTGTTTTGTAGCTGATACCTTTCTTCACAACTTTCATTTGCTGAAGCTCTACTTCCAAAGTTTTCAGTCAGAGAAGTTCACAGCCACAGCTCTCCTTTGGTCAACTTCTGCCCCCAACATTGATCTCCACCTCCAAAGCTTCTTCTCTGCTGCTGCCATCTCAAGATCTTTTTTTTCTTGGCATCAGGAGAAATTTTTTTTTCTTCTGCTTGCTTTTGTAGCTTCTAGCAAGTGTAATTACTTTTTAGATTACAACTATCTGTGTGGCAAGCCTGAGAAAAGTCAAACTGTCTGGGCCACATGCTTGAGGCCTATTAGCTACAGCTTTTCTCTCTATTTTTTTTATCTGGCTACCCAGGTAGACCCCCAAAGAACCCCTAGGGTAGCTGCTGTCCCATTTTCCTTTCTCCATGCATAGTATCCAGCCCTGATTCATCTCTGAATTAGAGAATTATCTTTTTTTTTAGCTTTTCCCTGCCTCAGGGGAGAGGTTGTTTGCTTTCCTATATTGTCTATACTTCTTAATGAGGGTTTTTGTTTGTTTGTTTGTTTTAAAGGCTAGAGATAAATACATGTATCTCTCTTCCCTGGTATATTCCTGGTGTCCCATCATGACCACCAATCTTCTCCCAGCTCCCTGTCATTTTAATTAGATTTCATAAACCTCAGGAAGGTAACAAAACACTGGCACATGTGGAGGGAAGAGAGACACAAAGCTAAAGGCTCCTGCTGGCATTTTGCCCTTACAGCAAAGCCTTATTACAAACTTAAAATGTCCATGTTGGAAAGGGTTTTATAACATGGATTGTCAGAGTTGGATGGAGCCTTAGGACATAGAATGTTAGAACTGGAAAGGGACTTAGAGATCATTTAGATCAAAGCCTTTATTTAACAGATAAGAAAACTGAGGCCTGATAAAGAATGATATTATAAACAAATTAGAACAATGTAGGATGGTTTACCTCTCAGACCTGTGGAGGGGGAAGGAATTTGTGACCAAAGAAGAACTAGAGGTCATCATTAATCACAAAATAGATAAGTTTGACTATATCAAGTTTAAAAGTTTTTGTACAAATAAAATGAATGCAGACAAGATTAGAAGGGTAGCAGTAAACTGGGAAAATATTTTTACATCCAAAGGTTCTGATAAAGGCCTCATTTCTAAAATATATAGAGAATTGACTCAAATATATAAGAATTCAAACCATTCTCCAATTGACAAATGGTCATAAGATATGAACAGACAATTTTCAGACGAAGAAATTGAAACTATTTCCGGTCACATGAAAAGGTGCTCCAAGTCACTATTGATCAGAGAAATGCAAATTAAGACAACTCTGAGATACCACTACACACCTGTCAGATTGGCTAAAATGACAGGAAATGATAATGATAACTGTTGGAGGGGATGTGGGAAAACTGGGACACTGATACATTGTTGGTGGAACTGTGAACGGATCCAACCATTCTGGAGAACAATTTGGAACTATGCTCAAAGAGTTATCAAACTGTGCATACCATTTGACCCAGCAGTGTTTCTACTGGGCCTATATCCCAAAGAGATTTTAAAGGAGGGAAAGGGACCCACATGTGCAAAAATGTTTGTGGCAGCCCTTTTTGTAGTGGCAAGAAACTGGAAATTGAAAGGATGCCCATCAATTGGAGAATGGCTGAATAAATTATGGTATATGAATGTTATGGAATATTATTTTTCTGTAAGAAACAACCAACAGGAGGATTTCAGAGAGGCCTGGAGAGACTTGCATGAACTGATGCTGAGTGAAATCAGCAGAACCAGGAGAACATTATACACAGCAACAAGACTATATGATGATCAATTTTGATGGACATGGTTCTCTTCAACAATGATGTGATTCAAACCAGTTGTTCAGCGATGAAGATAGTCATATACATCCAGAGGGAGGCCTGTGGGAACTGAGAGTGAACCACAACACAGCATTTTAACACTTTCTGTGAATATTTCCATGCATTTTGTTTTCCTTCTTAGGTTGTTTTTTCTTCTTCTCTTTCTAGATCTGATGTTTCTTGTGCAGTAAGATAACTGTATAGATATGTATACACGTATTGTATTTGTCATATAATTTATCCTATTTAGCATGTAATTAGCTTACCTGTCATCTGGGGGGGGGGGGGAAGGAGGGGAAAAGCTTGGGAAAAAAAAAAGTTGTTGCAAAGGTCAATGTAGAAAAATCACTCATATGTTTTGTAAATAAAAAGCTTTATATATTTAAAAAAGAAAAAGAAAGAAAAAAGAAAACTGAGGCCTGGAGTGGAAAGGTAACTTATCAAGATTAGATACCTAATAAATAGGTAGCTAGTAAGTAAATACATAGCAAATTTAGGTTTTCTCCCCAGTTGAAGGCTCCTTTTACTAACTGGAAGACCCTAGATTTTCTTTAAATGCCTAAATTATGTTTGTAGAATTTGAAACAATTCTGTCTTTTTTCAAATTTTCCTACATTTATATATCTTTTTTCTGAAAGAAAACTAAACCCAGTGTCCTTACTGAGTGGAATGGTAAAAGGAAAGCCTGTTGGGAAAGGTTTCTTGTTTCATTCCAGATGAAGAAAATATCTTTGTGATTTTTGCAATTAGCCTTAGTAATTTGAAAAAATCTTTCCCATTATATTTCCCCTTTGTTATACCATTTGGAAACAGGAATAGCAGCTAAGTGGAAAAGAAGTGAAATGAAAGGTCTCTGTGATACAGCAATGTTCCCTCCAAATTATCCATTTATGCAATAGCATGGCCTCAATTTCTTATGTTGAAATCAGAATGAAGAAATTAATGTTGAGAATTGGAGGAAGAAATGAGATGCAAAAGAGAGCTGAAGGGGAAAAATTTGAACAAAATTGCAGTTGGAGAGTCATAGCCAGAACACAAGAACAATTAGGCATTCACTCAAAAGAACAAGTCTTCTCTTTGTGGATCTTTTCATCATTGGGATGACCTGCATTGGAAAGATACCAAACTCATGTAGAAGGAGAAAAGGAAATGAACAATCCAGGTCATCCAATGAACACATTGGAGTTTAGTAAATCCTTGAATCTGTTTATTGAACATCATTTTTTTTTTTGCTTAGTAGTAGTTTAATTTTTTTCAATTACATGTAAAGATAGTTTTCAACATTCATTTTTATAAGATTTTAAGTTACAAATTTTTTGTTCCTTCCTTATCTCCCTCATCCCTAAGACAGCAAAGAATCTGACATAGGTTATATATGTACATTTTTTGCATATTTTCATACTAGTAATGTGAAAGAAAAATTAGAACAAAAGGGGAAAACCACAAGAAAGAAAAAACAAACAAAATCAAAATGGTATGCTTTGCCCCACATTCAGTCTCTATAGTTCTTTCTCTATAGGAATTGTCTTGAATCACTGTATTACTGAGAAGAGTTAAGTTTCTCATATTTGACCATCACACAGTATTTTATTTTTCCAATTATAAGTAAAGATAGTCTTCAACATACATTTTTGTAAAATTTTGAGTTCCAAATTTTTTCTTCTTTTCCCCTTTACCTCTCCCCTCCCCAGCACAACAAGCAATCTGATATAATCTATGTCTAATCATTTTTAAACATATTTCCATATTTGTCACATTGTACAAGAAAAATCAGACAAAAAGGAAAAAAAAACATGAAAAAGAAAAAAAAAGGTGAAAATAGTGTGCTTCAATATACATTCAGTTGTTATAATTTTCTCCCTGTATACAGATGGTATTTTCAATCCCAGAGTCAATTAGAATTGTTTTGACTCACCTCATTATTGAAAAGAGCCAATGGGTTCATCACAATGAATAATCATATAATGCTGTTGCAAATGTTCTCTTAGTTCTGTCCACTTCACTAAGTATCAGTTCATTTTAAGTCTTTCCAGACTTTTCTGAAAACAGCCTGCTCATCATTTTTTATAGAACAATAACATTCCATTACATTCATACACCATAATTTATTCAGTCATTCCTCATGTGATAGGAATCTACTAAATTTATAGTTCCTTACCATTACAAAAAGGAGTGCTATAAACATTTTTACACATGTGAGTCCTTTCCCCTCTTATAAGTTCTCTTTGGGTATAAACCCAGTAGTGACACTGCTGGATCAAAGGATAAGCACAGTTTGATAGCCCTTTAGGCATGGTTAGTAATTGCTCTCCAGAATGTCTACATCAGTTCCCAACTCCACCATCAATGCTTTAATGTCCCAATTTTCCCACATCCCCTCCATCATTTATCATTATCTTTTAATTTTTATTTATCATTATCTTTTAATATCAGTCAATTTAGCCAATCTGAGAAGTGTGAGGTAGTATTTCAGAATGGTTTTGATTTGAGTGTCTTTAATCAATAGGTGATTTAGAGCATTTTTTTAACATCACTTTTGCCAACCCTGATACATATAGTTTGATCCAAACAAAGTCATTTATGGACAAGTGAACTGTTTTCCCAGCACTGGATAGAAGTGAGCTGGGTTTTTTTTTTTTTCCCAAAGATGTCGATTTTTAAAATCCTATTTTTATACAAATGATGTTCCATTCTGTTCTAGGACTGTACCTGATACAGCAGATGATTTTGTTTGTGGATCATAACTTTGAAATTTGATGGAACAATTTGTACACCAAATGTACAGACATTTTGCTTTCTTTTTAGATTATGCAGACTTTTAACATGAGACATGTCTGACTGAAAAGGAGACATCCCAATCCTCGCCAAATAATTTTACCCATTTATCACACTTTGTCCATATTAAAAGGCCCCTTTCTTATGAACTTAAGTGAATCTAATTTTCTTAGAAAAACAAGCCATTCATTAAAAACAACCATGACTATCATTATATGTAGAAGGTAAAAGAAGAAAACAGTATATAAAAGGCAAAAATAGAAAACAATAATGATATACATCTTTAAAAAGAAATTGAGAATTAAGAATTGAACCAAAGGAGTTTTATATTCTTTCAAAGTAGCTCTAAAAGACTAGGCATTTATTCCAATGATGTTGTCTTACTCCAAACATTTTTGGAGCTCCTCTTTGAAATTGTTGACAATGCCTTGAATGTCCTTAAGGATAATAGTAATAGTAATAATAATAATAATAATAATAAGCATTAATTCTAATAGATTTGTGATGGATTGTATCATCCACATTCGGAGAGAGAACAATGCAAACTGAATGTGGATCAAAGCATAGTGTTTTTACCTTTTTTGTTGTTATTGCTGTTTGCTTGTGTTTTTTTCCCATGCTTTTTTTCTCTTTTGATCTGATTTTTCTTTTTTTGCACAGCATGACAAATACAGAAATGTGTTTTGAATAATTGCACACATTTAATCTAATTCAAATTGCTTATTGTCTTGGGGATAGGGGAAAGAAAGGAAGAACAATTTGGGACACAAGATTTTGAGAAAGTGAATATTAAAAACTATCTTTGCATGTAGTTAGAAAAAATAAAACTCCATTAAAATAATAATTAGTATTTATTTACATGGTGTATTAACATTTACCAAGGGGTAGCAAATCTTTGTCCTTTGATAATACATTGGATTTTTTGAAACAGCCAAAAGTTTTTTTGGAGCTTGATAAATAAAGTGAGTGAACAATATGGACAAGTCTGATTTTGACAATGGGATGTAATTATAGTGTCGGTAACACTTAACTTCTGCAATTTTAAACTGATTAGATTTAGTTTAGGGAAGTTAATTTATTTGCCTAGATTTACATAGTTGAAAAATATCTGCCTTAGAATTCAGACTTAGATTTTCTGATTCCATTCCATTCCATGGCTTGTCCATTATATGGCTATTTCATAGCCCTCCAATTGTCCAAATGTTGTCTTTTGTCCACCCCACTAAACTTACATGCTTTTCCGGTCTTACATATGTCTGATTTTTCTTTTCTTTTTGACTTAAAAACATTTTTTTTATTAAAGCTTTTTATTTGCAAAATGTATGCATGGGTAATTTTTCAACACTGACCCTTGCAAAGTTTTCTGTTACAAATTTTTCCCTCCTACACCCCACCCCCTCCCCTAGATGGCAGGAAGTCTAATTCATACATGTTAATTTTTTTTAAATACTTGATATATCTGATTTTTCTTTGCAACTGTTTAGAATGCAGCTTTCTGAATTTGGTATTCAAAGACCTGAAACAGAATCTTTGTGTTGCCCCAAATATTCCTTATGTAAGCTTGATTAAATCCCTCTTTCTTTCTGAAATTCAGTTTCTTCTCTGTAAAATGAAAGGTTTGAACTAAATGACTCTAAAGAAAAAAAAAACCTTTGTGTTAATTCTGATTCTTCCAAGCTTACTGTACCCCATAATCTACAAAATCATCAGCTGAATATTGATATTAAGGACTTTTGGAGCAAAAGCAGCTTGGGATCTTTGAAACTAAAGAAGAAAGGAATAAGAAGAAAATTCCCATTCCCTTCTGACTGATGTGGGGGTACGGTTCTGAAAGGTGTCTAAAAAGGAATAGAGGTGAAATAGACTATCACAAAAATCTGTATAGATCACATAGGGATAAAATGCACAATTGCTAGGTCTTCTTCCAGGACTGACCAAGAAATCATGGTCAACAGACTTCCTCAATTAATTGGTAATGAACTTTTCTCCTTCTGTTCCTTCATAGCACTTTGCCACTTTTCCTGTGACTTTCTGTTCTAGGAGACAATGGGCATGTTGGATGGTTGTGGTCCTTCATTCTCGAAGAGGACCAAAATGACATCACTATGTTAGAGTTGAATTGCAGTTTCTCAATGTGGTTTATCAGATCAATATGAGCTCTGCCACAGGTTGGACACAAATAGTTCATATGAACATTTGGGGTTGCTTCCCTAATTTTACATTAATTTTATATCTCAAGTTTCTTTTGGGCTAATTCAATGCTGCTTTGCTCATAGGGCACAGTACCTTCTCTGATGAAGGCAGGCCATGCCAGGTGGTCCTGTGCCAGTGTCTCCCATGTCATACAATCAATTCTAAAGTTCTTAAGGGATATCTTGAGAATGTCCTTGTATTGCTTTTTCTGACCACCTTGTGAGTGCTTGCCCTGTGTGAGTTCTCCATAAAATAATTTTTTTGGCAAGCATACATTTGGCATTTGAACAATGTGACCAACCCAAGGGAATTGTGCTTTCTGCAGTAGAGTTGGAATACTTGGCAGTTTAGTTTGAGAATGGACATGTTGGATATTCTGGAAAGCAATTTGGAACTATGCTCAAAAAGCTATAGGGCTGTGCATACCCTTTGACACAGCAGTGTTTCTATTGGGCTTATATCCCAAAGAGATATTAAAGGAAGGAAAGGGCCCCACATGTGCAAAAATGTTTGTGGCAGCCCTTTTTGTAGTGGCTAGAAACTGGAAACTGAATGCATGCCCATCAATTGGAGAGTGGCTGAATAAATTATGGTATATGAATGTTATGGAATATTATTGTTCTGTAAGAAACGACCAGCAGGACGATTTCAGAGAGGCCTGGAGAGACTTGCATGAACTGATGGCTGAGTGAAATGAGCAGAACCAGGAGATCATTATACACGGCAACAATAAAACTATATGATGATCAATTCTGATGGACTTGGCTCTCTTCAACAATGAAATGTTTCAAACCAGTTCCAGTTGTTCAGTAAAGAAGGCCATATACACCCAGAGAGAAGGGGATGTGAGATATGGACTACAACATATCATTTTCATGCTCTCTATCGATGTTTGCTTGCATTGGGTTTCCTTTTTCAGATATTTTTTGTTCATGTAAATATGATTGTTCTTGCATAGTAACATAAGTATGGAAATATATATACATCTATTTGACTTGGTATTTTAATATAATTAACATGTAGTGGACTTCCTGCCATCTAGGGGAGGGGAGAGGACTAGAGGGGAAAATTTGTAATGGAAAGCTTTATAATGTTGAAGAACTACCCATACATATATTATGCAAATAAAAAGCTTTAATTTAAAAAAGAGAGAGAGAGAGAGAGAGAATGGGCATGTTGGATAGAAAGCCAGTTTCAAGGCTTTGAAGGATTCAAGGAGGAAGCAGATTCATGTTTATCCTCTGACAAGATACTGAGTGACTGAGCAAATCACTTAATCTCCAAATGATCTAGACAACTCTCTTAACTTTCAAAGTAGTTGCTGATATGCATTAGTTGAGGGAGTTTGTTCTTGAGGGAGTACTCTATACCAATCTAATCATAAGAATTGGAACACTAAGAGACCTTAAAGGCTTTCTGTTCCAGTATTCTTTTTCCATAGATAAAGTTATTAATAGGAGCTCCAGAATACTGTTTAATATATTTTGTACCTCACCCAGTGCTTTGTATACAACAGAATCTTAATAAACATTTACTGATTTGAACTGGAAAATGGCAAAGGTTCCAGTGCCATTTTCCCAGTCTTTGTTTCTCTTAGAGACCAATCTGTGTATGTGAATAGAGGATGAGTTAAGCAAATATACCTGTCTTTCTAGAGCCTCAAAATCTGAAGAAACTAAACTTTTAATGTGAAAACTTTTTTTTTTTAATCCTTTCCCTTCTCAAGTGTTGAAGGATTTAAGGGCTTCATTAAATATAGGCTTAAAGGATATCCACCCTACCTACTTGCCAAAAGAAATGATATCCCTCTGAACTAATCAGTGATTCAGGTGCTAACAGTTCGTTATAGTCTGGAGATAATTAGCTCCTCATTTCATTATACTAGCCTTTTCCCAATTCAGACATTCAAAAGATAAATTTAAAGACAAATGCTTGGTGGAAGGAGTAAGGGCAAATATTCATTGCTGACCCCATAGGCAACTAATTGCTTGCTACTAGAGTCCTTATTATAGTTCCATAAGAAAATAGGTTTTCTGGTTAAGCAGGGATGACTAATAGAAAAATTTTGGATTTGAAGTCAGGAGACATGCCACCCATATGACCTAAATTTCCTTTAAAAAAAAAAAAGGGGAATCAATTATTTTATTTTCAGGAAAGTTATATGTAAACAAAAAAAATGCTCATTTTATGACTCATTAAGGCCTTTTGTGAATAATGTCTTGCTGCAATAGCATTTCTTATCTTTAACATTCATAGTGGGTAAACTATCAAAATGGAGTAAACTGAAATTGTATTTTTTCCCAGGTTTTATCAGAATTTTATTCAGAATAGGCACTTGAAATGGGACATCAAGAAGGAAATCATGTACATCAGAGACATTTCGCCTTCATCTCCACCCAGGAGGAAGAGAGATAAAATGGGGACAACAGAAAAGCAGGAGGATAAGGACCAAGCCATGGCCTCCAACAAGCGAGCTCTGTCTGGAATAGGTAATGGAATTACTTTGTGATGCTGTTTCTTGGAATTCTTATCTTGTTTGTATATAATTGAGAGGAAGGAAATACAGAAGTAGGGGGAAGAATAGTGGGGATCCATGTGGGTAGGGAAGTGACGATGGACACATGAAGCCTGCATTTGGGGGGTAGCATTCATAGGTCCGTGGATGCTGGATAATAGATGTTGGGGTGTCAGAGATCTCCTGTACAGTATGATCCTTTGAAATTGTATTTTATTAAAGAAATAAAGTAACACTTTTGCCTTTTTTTCCCCAAATTTATTTAATTGAAGCAGAATAAGAAAAAAAAGAAAAACATAAAAGCAATACAAAACAAAATGAAACAAACAAAAAAAGAGAGAACATTAGCATGTACCCACCAGAACATCAGGGAGGATTCAAAATATATAACAGCAAATACCAATTTAAGAAAGTGTGTGTGTGTATATATATACATTAGTAGAAGAAATTATATTCGTAAGTATGTCTTTACTTCCTTTTAAATTGTTATTGTTCTCTGCTGCACTCCTTTATTCTTTTCTCCCCTTTCATCTCCCTCCTCACCTCCAAACAAGCTATAGATAAATAAGGATAGATTTATATATACATATGTAGATATACATACACACACACACATATCTCCCTTTCATGCCCTCTACCCCCAAGCAAGCTACAGTTAAGATGTATTTACATGTACATATGTGAGGATGCCATACTCTTCATGGCATATATGTAGCATTAGCTATTAAACCCATTCCCAATGTGCTAAATTTTTTCATTTGTAAAATTAGGAGGTTGGGTTACTAAATGATTTCTAGTTCTTTGTTGCTTTACTTTCAACTCAACATTTTAAAAGTACCTACTATATAGAAGACACTGGGATCCAAACATTAAAAAGTAAACAGCCCTTGTCTAGAAGGAACTTACATTCTACTGAAAAGATACATGTATATCTAAGTAAATACAATGTGTCTCTGTGCACATACATATATTGTACAAACACAAATATGTATACTGATAAATACAATGTTGTATACATATATATGTGTATTGCCAATGTACATATGCACTTTACTTAAAAATAACTGCATGGGTATATATTTACTTATCAATATACATACATGTGAATTTATATATACAATATATATACAATATATATACAATATATACAATAAAGCAAATTATTGCTTTAGGAGATATCATATGTATATATGTGGGGATATATATCTCCAAAATAATTTCAAGAGTGTTAACCTGTGGAGGGCAGAGAGAAGAGACTTGAATACTGAGGAAAGCAAAGTATTCTAATAGATGACAGTGACATGAGGGACCGCACATGCCAAAGCATGGAAACAGGAGAGGAAATGTCACTTCTGAATCTGATTCTCAGCAGAATTTCCTTTTTTTTTTTCATGATGAGTTCCTTGAAATTTATCTTTGATATTAATCCTTACATGTTAAATTTTCTATTAAGTTTTGGTTTGGTTGATAGAAAGACCTGGAAATCTATAAATTCATTGAATGTTATTTCTCAGCAGAATTTCCAACAGGATAGTACAGCA
Source organism: Myrmecobius fasciatus (assembly GCA_023553655.1). Taxonomy (NCBI): domain Eukaryota; kingdom Metazoa; phylum Chordata; class Mammalia; order Dasyuromorphia; family Myrmecobiidae; genus Myrmecobius; species Myrmecobius fasciatus. Next base: position 326,656 of record JAJPUD010000993.1, on the reverse strand, counting down.
ATAAGTTTAGAAAAAGCCTAGTTAATTTGTAGTCATATGAAAAGGTGCTCCAAATCACTATTGATCAGAGAAATGCAAATTAAGACAACTCTGAGGTACCACTACACACCTGTCAGATTGGCTAAAATGACAGGAAAAGATGAATGTTGGAGGGGATGCGGGAAGGCTGGGACACTGATGCATTGTTGGTGGAACTGTGAACGGATCCAGCCATTCTGGAGAGCAATTTGGAACTATGCTCAAAAAGTTATCAAACTGTGCATACCCTTTGACACAGCAGTGTTTCTATTGGGCTTATATCCCAAAGAAATCATAAAGAAAGGAAAGGGCTCCACATGTGCAAGAATGTTTGTGGCAGCCCTTTTTGTAGTGGCTAGAAACTGGAAACTGAATGGATGCCCATCAGTTGGAGAATGGCTGAATAAACTATGGTATATGAATGTTATGGAATATTATTGTTCTGTAAGAAATGACCAGCAGGACGATTTCAGAGAGGCCTGGAGAGACTTGCATGAACTGATGCTGAGTGAAATGAGCAGAACCAGGAGATCATTATACACGGCAACAATACTATATGATGATCAATTCTGATGGACATGACTCTTCAACAATGAAATGTTTCAAATCACTTCCAATTGTTCACTGAAGAAAGCCATATACACCCAGAGAGAGGGATGTGAAATGTGGACCACAACATAACATTTTCATGCTCTTGATTGGTTTGCTTGCATTGTTTCCTTTATCTAATTTTTCTTGCACAACAATAAGTGTGGAAATATGTATACATATATTCGATTTGTCAAGTATTTTAACATAATTAACATGTAGTGGATATCCTGCCATCTAGGGGAGGGGTGGGGAGTAGGGGGGGAAATTTTATAACAAAGTTTTGTAAGGGTTAATGTTGAAGAATTACCCATACATGTTTTGCAAATAAAAAATTTAAAATAAAAAAAAAAGAAAAGAAAAAGCCTAGTTAACATAAAATCCTATTTGGCATCCAAAGTCCTTCAAAACTTGACACCTTCTTACACCTTTTTTACTTTTAAACACTGATTCTTCTTCACATGAGAAATTCCACTTCCTAATTCAAGGTATTTTCCCTGGCTATCTTCCTCCTTAGCTCCACCTCCTGCCCTCCCTGGCTTCCTTCAAATTTCAGCTAAAGCCCCACTTTCTATAGGACACTACCTTCCTCATCTCTCTTAATACTAGTGCTTTCTTTCTGTTGATTCTCATTTGTACTGTATATATATTATGAGCATAAACTTGATTGCATGTTGTCTACCATTACACTGAGCCCCTTGAAAGTAGGGAGTTTTTCTGGATACCGATATGTTGTTGGCTGAACTGTGAAAGGATCCAACCATTCTGGAGAGCAATTTGGAACTATGCCCAAAAAGTTATCAAACTGTGCATACCCTTTGACCCAGCAGTGTTTCTATTGGGCTTATATCCCAAAGAGATCTTAAAGGAAAGGGATCCACATGTGCAATAATGTTTGTGACAGCCCTTTTTGTAGTGGCTAGAAACTGGAAAGTGGATGCCCATCAATTGGAGAATGGCTGAATAAATTATATATATGAATGTTATGGAATATTATTGTTCTACAAGAAATGACCAGCAGGATGATTTCAGAGAGTCCTGGAGAGACTTGCATGAACTGATGCTGAGTGAAATCAGCACAACCAGGAGATCATCATACACAGCAACAAGACTATATGATGACCAATTCTGATGAACATGGCTCTCAACAATGAAATGCTTCAAACCAGTTCCAATTGTTCAGTGATAAAGGCCATATACACCCAGAGAGAGGGATATGAAATGTGAACATTTTCATGCTCTCTATTGATGTTTACTTGCATTGTGTCTTTTTTTTCCTTGTAGACAATTTTTCTTACATGGCAAGATAAGTGTGGAAATATGCATACATGTATTTGTCAAGTATTTTAACATAACTAACATGTAGTGAATTTCCTGCCATCTAGGGGAGGGGTGGGAACTGGGGGGGGGATTTGTAATGGAAAACTTTGTAAGGGTCAATGTTGAATTACCCATGCATGTTTTGCAAATAAAGTTTTTTTTTAAAGGGGGAGTTTTTTGCCTTTCTTTGTCTATGCAATGCTTAGCACATACTAACACTTAATAAATGTATATAATTTTTGTCATTTGAGTGATTAAATGTTCCACTTTTATTTGATCTAGACTATACCATCTAAGTGACTTTACCTTACTAGAGTTGAATTCTACAGCAAATAGCTACAAAACTGGACTGTTGCTACTTCCTATCATAAATTTGATAACTTTTAATTTTTCCTAGTATTTATAGACTAGAAAGAGATGCGAGAAATTTTCTTATCCAATCTCTTGATATAAAGAGTGGCAAATTAAGGTCCATTGAGACTAAATGTCTTGTACAAGGTCATGTAGGGAATAAAACCTGTATTTGAATCCGTATTCCACTTCTAAATCCAGCTCTGCCAAAGTACAATAGGATACTTAATTTATGCACTGGAATTGAATAAAAGCAGAGCATAGAATATAAAAAAGCAATAGGATTTAGTAGAAACTGCCCTGGTCAGGAATGAGTTCCAGCTCATTTTTATTAGCCAAATGGCTCAAGGAAATTTGATTTCTGAGCTTTATGTTGTTTTTTTGTTTATTTTTTTCTCTATAAAAGAGCTAGGCCAGATGATCTCTAATTTGTTGGCCAGCTCTAACACTAGATAGCTCGATTCTGTTTAAGGTTTTCTTGGGGCCTATTTCTGGACAGAATGAGCTCTAGATTTGTTTTAAGTAGTAAAATCCTCAGTGTACTTTTGGACTAAAGAGATGGGCAGAGCCATAGGTAGGGGATGTAATTAAGTTATTGTCCCATTCATGCTGACAATACCACTCATCCTCTTAAGAGCTGATTCAATGCATGACTTCCAGTTTTCCTCCTGCCACTCACCTTCAATAGTACTTGAGTGGGGATCAACTTGTGTAGGGAGATAGATATGGTGCCAAGTCCCCTGTGTTCCCTTTATCTTAGAAATGGTAATACCTGGAGGGGAAACGGTTAAAACTATGCATGTTATGAGATGTCTTCATTTTGGAAAGGGGCCAAAAAGATTACAGTGACACATCTAGAAGTGTGGTTCAATGAAAGGAAAGCTTTTTAGGTTAAAAAAGGGAAGTCAATGAATCCAGTCTTTCCCAGTACAACATATCCAGTTTGTTAATGGACTTCTCAAACCAAGACTAAATATTTCCCAAGTCCATTAGGCTCATCCATATTTCCACTTACCTTAGGAATGGCAAATTAGATCCTTCCAGCTAATTTTAACATTACATTTTCTAATGTTTTTCTGTTGTTTTCTAATGTTTTCACATAACTGGTATAAAACTAATAGAAGGACCAAATGATTAGAGAATTTCCAAGGTCAAATTTACCCAGGTCTGTTTAAGGTATATTCTGTATAAGGTATAAAGGTGTTTTATTTCTTGAAGTGTCTGGATTCCCTTCTTTCTCTTATCAGTTACTACCCACTTAGTCCCTTGATCGTGACTCAACCTTGTTGGTTTAAGAGCTCTTGGTGTTATAACCTACTCTAAATCCTCCTCCTCTCTTAACCTCTAACATGCTTCATAGTGTCTTTTCATACCAGAGATTAAGACCAAGAAAATATTTCAAAGTGATATTTGACCAGCAAGAAATTTTAAAATACAGACTTCATCCCAAAGTATAGAGGCTGCTGCCTGCTCTGCAGTTGCCTTTTATGCAGTTAGCCTTAGGCCAATCTTAATACCAATTTTACTTGACTTTCCACTCTCTAGAGGCAAAGGAAAAACTTTGCCTAGTCAATGAGGGACCAAATAAGCTCCCAGGAGAAAAAAAATGGACCAAAGGAAAAATTAGAAAATTAGAAAGGAAGCAGATGACTGGGGGAAATTTATGTGGTCAGTTTCTATATCTTACTTTCCAAGATACAGAAGGAACTGATTTTAATTTGTAAAACAAATTAACCAATAGCCAAATGTTAACAAGCAGTTTTCTAAGGAAGAAATCCAAGCTATTAAAGGCCATATAAAAATTTTATCTAATTTAAATTAAAGCAAAGATTGGCAAAAAAAAAAAAAAAAGTGGGACCTGCAGATTTTAACATGTTCATTAATACACTGTAGGAGCTTTGAAATGGTGTAGCCATTCTAGAAGGCAATGAGACTATGCCCCAAAAGTTAGTAATCTCTGCAAACCTTTTGATGTACCATTATTCTGTTTGAACTATGTTTAAGCATGTTACCTTCAGAGGTACAGCATGGACAAGTGATTCAATTCAGGGTACAAAATGAAACATTTTTAAATCAAGGCAAACATGTAGAATTATTTTGCTTGTCTTTTTATGTGTGCTACCAGGGTGAATTTTCTTTTTTGGAAGTAAGAGTTGAAAATTCAACTGAAGAATTTTTAAATACAAATACTTTTTAACTCGACCATTGCTACCAATTCAGTGCTCAAGAAAATTAAATTTGAATTAGTCATACTTCCCCAGTTTAATATAAAGGATCAGAATGTTGTCCATAAGCTTCAAATTTCAAAACCACAAGTTTTATGCCCAATTTTGGGGAGTACTCAGATTAGGACACCCAAAAGACTCAATATTCTATTCAACTTGAAATTTCTTAAAATTGTTATTATATGGCTCTGTTAGGAATAGCTTGAATTTTTCACCTTGCATCTCATCTCCCAAAGTCACTGACATTCCAACCAGTGGAAAGAGCTTCTGTGCTTATCAGAGGGACATGCATTTCATTTCTGAGGACATTTAACTATAGATAGGGTAAGGGTATTTTCCCTACCCCACTCCCCCAAAGGTCCCAAGTTAAAATTATAAGTTCTGGTTAAAAATAGCTAATACTCTAATGATTATAAAATGTCAACAACGGAAGTTAGTACAGTACATTTGCTTAGGCACTAGGAATGTGATTTGATTGTAAAGTAAAAACAGTAAGTAGAGATACTTGTTTCTATCCAGACTATTGTAAAATGCAGTAATAATGATGCCCCCTAGAAGTTTCCAAAACCATATTTATAAGAGCCTAAACATATTATTCAACAATGGCATACTGTATTTGAAAGTTAAGTCTTTTTAAGCAACTGGAAAAATCTGTATACATGAAAAAGCCATCCCAGGTTTATTTTCAAAAAAAAAAAAAATCCAACAGAAACACATCAGCAGGTACACAAAATGACAAATTTCTCCTCAGGTCATACATTCAACAAGCCAGAAAGAAGCTTGATAGACATGCCTTTGGTATCTTTTTTTTTTTCTTTTTTTTGGTAACAATATCCCTTCACAGTGTAAACAATTACTGTTGTGTTCTCACAGATCCCGGAGGAAAGGAAGGCACAACTTGGCAAAAAGATATGCAAGAATGATCAGGCACACAACCCGATTTATACAAATTACAAGCAATCTTGATCCACATTCAGTTTCTGGCCCTTCCATAGTTAAGGGATGGCACTAAATTATTTCCCTTACAAGTCGGGGTCTCCTTTCTTCCCTTCCAAGAGTCACTTTATAGTCATGTTTAATCTTTAACTTTGTAATTTCTTTTATTACATATACAAGAGGGACGAAAAGTCATCCAAGTTCAGTTGCTCCCACCACGTATCACCTTGCTTTCTGTTAGTGCATGGGAACAAAACAGTTTTGTTCAGTGGTCATATTTATAGAAAAATAGATACTACAGCTATAAAGGGGGAAAAATGAGGTAGATAAATTAAAGCTTAGACTCCAGTACTCTTCTCTCCCATATACATAAACCTTCACCCAATACACATGAATTCTTATTGATGTTGGTTTAAGTAACAGTGAAATTAATGACAGAAACCCGGAATGCTGTTCCCTCCTCCTTCCCCTCCCCCTTCCCCCAAAGCAAGCACTGCCTAGTTGAATTAAATCACCTGAGAGACCCTTATTCAGGGATGAAGGAGAAGATACAGTGAATTTTCCCTTCAGTGTTTGGTAAAATTATAAAAGTGGTGAGAGAACCTGAAGAGCTAGCTTTGGCACTCTTGGGGGTGCTAGCTGAACTGTTCTTAAATAAGCAGCAACCAACACATAACATTAAATTCCTTAGGGACTGAACAAGTCCAGTAAAGAAAGGCCTTTCCTTTTGTTTCAGATGCAAAGGTTCAGAGTCTTCATTCTGCAACCTTAGTTTACAAAATGAAAAAAAAAAAAAAAAATACATTCAAGAAGTGAGAAAAACCCCACAAACAAGCCTAACTCTAAAAAAAAGGATGGCAGACCTTCTTCTACAATATTTACCCGCATAAACAGTAGCTCAATTTTTTTTGTTTTTTTTTCTTCCCCCATTACTGCTCAGCGTTGTCTCACTTCATCAAGAGCTCATAAGCAGCATCTGGAGGCAATACTAATCTTTGGATGTATAACTTCTATAGCTTGTATAAGACTATAGTTTAAATAACAAAGCTACTTTGCAAGACCCGCATCTTTCCAAATAGAATAACTCCTATTCTTTCTTTTCTTTTTTCTTTTTCTTTTTTTTTTGCAAAGCAACACCATGATTGTAGAGCTGCCCAGAGTATAAAGATTACTACAGTCATTTGCACATATAATAAAAACAAAACAAAAAAAAAAAAAACCCAAAAAATCCCAAGAAGTTGGGTTAGAATATATTTTTTTTAAAGTGTACATTTGCTTCGCCTACATTCTGGCTTCCTTTTTAGCTGACTGCAATCTTGTTTTCTTCCAGGAAGTGAGGGAATTGATGTTTTGGGACACTATCAGTAGCACTAGCTTTTTCCATAACATCAGGGTTAATCTCGGACTGTGACCCATCTATCTTGGAGATGGGAGCATTATTCATTACAGATCCTCCTCCGCTGATAGAAACTGGTAGAGCAGGGATAGGACCACTTTGAATCACTGATATCTCATTAGTCTTCATCGCTAAGCCATTGTTAATCACAGCTGCATACTGGTTCCAAACTGTGGGGTCAAGATTCACTGCAGGAGGGACTATATCCTTTGGAAACATCTCAGATACTTTCTTGACATCATTACCCAGCAATGCAATGGTGTTATCAATAGATAGTCTCCTTCCACGTCGAGCAGAGTTATTCCACATATGAGTTCCAACATGGACCTAGTCAAAGAGAAAAGGGATCAAATAAATCCCTAGATGCTCCACAACTACACAATTCAGGCATATTAAATTAGTTAGGATAAGATTGGGGGGAGGGAGGGGTCTTGAGGCTGGAAATCACACAATCAATCTCATTAAAATTGTGAAACAATTTCAAGTATATGATTCAGGATCATAAAATGTTTCACAATTTAGAAGAGCACTTTCAAATCCCTCCCCCCTCCAAAGATATAGCTAGTTTGCTGGTTTTGGCACTGGTTGAAGGGACTATTCTGGCCATATCACCTAATGTACATGTCAGATTTGTCAGACTACCAGTCTGTAGTCAAGACTTGACATCTAATCTATTTCTGGTTTAAGAGAAAATATAACCTTGATTGGCCACAAGATCCTAAGAAGAGGCTGGGAGTCTGTGATTAGGCTTTGTGGGGGGAGGAAAGGGGAAGAAAGCACACCAAATATTAGAAAGTACTATAATTGATTTAAACCACATTACCTTTAAAATACATATCTAATGTAATGCAAATCCATCTAATTCTCACTCCTTCTTTCTGGGTAAAATTCAAGGAATTGCTGTCCCCACTCTCTCCTTACTCTTATTTCTGCAAACTGGCTCCTGATCTCATTCAACTAAAACTATTCTGTTTCTGATCTTACTATCTGAATGCTCTTTCAGTTCCTTTTGGTGGATCTTGATCCATATTACTCCTGCTAAATCCCAAGTGCAGGTCCATCCCACTCCCAATACTTAGGCCAGGGCTCACTTCAAGGCATTATTTCACTTTTGTGATCTCATTGGCTCAATTATTACTATATGTAGATCTCTAAAACTAATGAGGAATCCTGAATCTACTTAAGCCAGCTCTAATGTCTCACTTCCAGTCTTGGGGTCTTCTACTTAGTAGAGGACAAATAAAAATGGATGTCTTACAGATATCTTAAGTCACATTTCCAAAAGTGAACTCATCATTTCTCCTTCTCCCCACCTTTTACTAACTTCCCTGTTACTATCTAGGGTACCACCATAGGGTGTCAACTTATAATTTTCACTGTCTTATTTCCCATATCAATTTGTTATAAAATCCTATTGAGTTTGCTTTTATATCTCTGCATAAACCAGTATATGGGTCCTCATAACCTTACTCATACCAGTTGATCTCCCTGCCTCAAGTCTCTCACCACACTAGTCAATTCTGTATTCAGCTCTAAGTGGCTGATCTTCCTAAGCAGTTCTGACCATCACACTTTGCTCCCTTCCCCCAATTCAATAAACTGATGGCTCCCTATCACCTGTAAGGATCAAATTTTAAATCCACTACATAAAAATTCCTACCCATCCCTGCCACAGTTTCAGTCTTAAAATTATGTATCCTCACAAAGGATTCTACACTCCTTGGGGACAGGGATTAACTTTTGTCACTCTTAGTACTTAGAAATGCTTACTGCATTAACTTCACTTAATACTTGAATTTACCTTTAAATTTCCTTTAGTTGTAAAGGCCCTTCCACAAATGGTACATGCAAAAGGCTTTTCACCAGTATGAGTGCGTTCATGAATCTGAAGAGCACTGGCTGATGAGAAGTTCTTTCCACAGGTGGTACAAATGTGTTGTTTGGCAGTGCGACGAGGTGGGGCCACTAGCAAAGGTGTTACCCCTGGAGACAGGGCAGGAGATCCAGGAAATGGGCTATTGCTTTGGGACCGCTCTCCAGGAGCTTCAGCTTTGATCAAGGCTGGTGGCACTCTGACAAAGGTGGCAGGAATGCTACCTCTACCTAAAAGACAAGAAAATTCAACAACACATTAGATATATGGCTTTAAAACTGATAATTACCACCCTAGCTTATGCTAATTTACTAAGTCTTTAAAAAAAAAAAAGATTTCAGCAATAAAATCTTTTATGAAATAACCTGATGTTATTAATCCTGTGGTCATTACCTCCAGAAAGATTAGAGTTAACCTTTATTTCTTGGGATAATGACAGGATAGCAAACATAGAGGGCATTTTTATAACATTTATAAAACATGCAGTTTTCACATTTCATGAGGGTTCCAATTCTAAGAAATGTTAAAATCCCTATTTACAAATTAAGAAACTGAAATCAGGTTAAGTGACTTCTCCAATCACTAAATGAGCTAAGTGTTGAAGGCAAGATATCATCCTAGATCTTGAATTATGCGAACCATTTGATTGGACTTAGGTATAGTGGCCCTATCCAAGTTCCCTAACTGGGACCAATTGGTATATTTGGAAGAAAAGGAAGATTGAACAGCACAGTAGTACTGGTAGCAGGGTACTAAAGTCAAGAGACCTGGGATCAAATTTTACAAATATTGCCTCTGAGTTCATGGAACAAATTAAATATTCCTCTGATATGCCTTGATAAAAGCAGAAATTCTTGGGGACCATACATAAAGCAACCTCTCCCAGGACTGCTGGGGAAAATGAGGTCATGTTGAGATAGGTAAATGCCTATAAAAAATGAGCTATTATTATTTTAATATTTAAAGTCCTAATATATAGATAAAATTTCTATTCAGGAGGAGCCAATTATACCACTAAAGGCAAAATGACTATAGTAAGTTCAGGGGCTGGCAAAGAATGTTTTGTTCTTTGACTTCCAGTTTAAAGTACCATAAAAAAAAAATTCATTTTAATGTAAGAACCATTCACCCAGCCATAGTTTGCCAATGTTCATGTAGTTGGAATTCCTATCCCAAGTATGGTTAGGAATAAATGACTTAATGTGGTCCCCTTTAAGAGATTTAGTGATTGATATTCTATGATTGATATTCTATTTTCTCCCTATGCAGCAGCAAATACCTACCATACTCCCCATTTGCAAAATTTAACCCAGGCTCTTCCTTGATGACCTTTCGGCCAATATTGGCATAAGTTAAATCCAAAGCACCATCACCTTCAGTTTCTGGAGGGTTTTCTGGTCCTTCGGTCTTATTTCCCATGTCATCATGATTGATTAAGCCAGGTGACTTGGAACTAATACTTTCAGCTTGACTATTTGCTGGAGATAATGCCTGGAACGATGCAGACTCTGGACTTCGACCATTTTGATAATCTTGATCTCCTATTACAGAGCAAGAATCATTGGTCATGCCATCACTTTCTGCAGAGCTTGACTTCAGGCTACTCTGCCGCTGAAGACTCAAAGACGGACTGCCCATTTTCCCCGGGGCTTCCAATCCTGAGATGCCAGTAAAGGCTAGTGTTTCTGACTGGTTATCAGTAAGTGGAGTAGATGGCTTGGAGGAACCACTAGGAGGATCTTGGGAGTCCAAGTCTTCCATATCAACAATGCTTTCAATGGTCTCATCAATGCAACTGGAAATGACATCTTCATTTTTCTCGCTGATAACAGCTGGATCCATATCAACATGGTCACAGGAATTCTCAGGCATAGGGGTATTAGGAATCTGGCCACCCATGTGCATTCGGATATGTTGCTGCAACACTACAGCATTGGTAAACTTCTTTTGACAAATGGGACAAGAATGTTGCATTTTTAAAGGAGTGTTAGCTCGGTGAACTCCATAATGAGTCTTAAGATTGCCTTTTGTGGAGAAGGCCCTTCCACAGATCTTACATTTGAACGGTCTCTCCCCAGTGTGAGTACGATAATGCATTTTCAAAGAGCTTGTGCAGCTTAGAACACGATGACAAATGATACATTCGTTGGGGTCACTGGTAGCCTTATCAATATTTTCTACCAGCTGTTGTAATTTCAAAGTCTCAGACCCCTGCTCAGTGGCCCCACTACCCAAAAAACCACTAATACTACTGCCAGCTTGTGGGGAACTCAAGCTGTGTTCTGTCCCAGATTCATTACTGGCCACACCAGATGAGGTGGAACCCCCTTCACTCTCTGGGGAAGGCCTAGATGATAGATCATTGGAAAAAGCACCAAGTGAGTCTTTGGGGGTCAGACTTTGAGGTAAGCCTAAGGAAAGGGTCCCAGTGGTCAGGGGAGGTTTGCTGTCCACAATCAGATTTGATTCATCCATGGGAATTCCACATGAGATTCCACTGGTACTTGTCAGGTTATCCAGGTGTTCAGGGACTGGGTGGGGATTCATTTTTATCTGTGGATATTTCTCCTTGTGGCGTTGGAAGTGAACCTTCAAATTTCCCTTAGTAGTAAAGCGATTGCCACAGATATTACATTTGTACGGTCTCTCACCAGTATGGGAACGAAGATGAATTTGCAAGGCACTGTCATTACCAAACACCTTGCCACAGAACTTGCATTTGTGCTTGAAGAAGGGCTCCTCAGCATTTGGTTTACTTTCAGAAACAGTGATGTTGGGAGGTTTCCCCTTTCCTTTCTTGGACGGGTCCAAAACAGAAGACACTGAAGACCCAGGAGAGAACGGGTTCTGGAAAAGAACCGAGCCTGATGACTGAGGTAGTAAGGGATTTGGAAGTCGAGACATTGCATTAGGAAGGATTCTATTTGCATCAGACTTTAAAGAGAAAGATGGTAGTCCAGAGGCCACTGAACCAGCAGTTGGGATGCCTATATTGGCATGAGGTAGTTTGCCTTGTTTCAAGGATTCCAGTGACAGGTTCTGGCTGCCAGCCTTTTGTCCAACTAAGGCCAAAGCATTGGAGAGATGCTGGGACATGTGATTGCCCAGTGTTTTCAAAGGGTCAGAACCATGAGATACTGATGGATGCTGGCCACTGGTAGCCATCATGGTCATCTGCACACGGATCTGCTCAGTAAGCTGGATTTGTTGAAGCTGTTGTTGCTGTAGACTCATTAGCTGTTCCAGGATCATGGGAAAGGCGCTAAACCCCTGGACTGGTAAAGATACAGCATCAGCACTCCTCTGATTCACAGCTACCTTGGTCCCTCGTAGTGTCTGTAAAGTCACATTAGTGTTGGGAACTTTGCCTTTTGATAAATAACTTATCCCATGAGGTGTAGGAGGGGCTGTGGGCTCTGTTTTGAGAAAGGCTCCTGCCTCCACACCAGACTTATCTTTCTTGTCCACAGAACCAGTGCAATTCTTTGAACGACTGTCTTTATTGCCATGACTTTCCATACGATCGATTGCAAAATTCTCTGATGGGGCTGGAGAAACTTCTGCAAAGACCTCAGGAGGTGTTGTCTCCTCACTATCATTCATGATTAAGACAGGTGGATTTTTAGTGCAAATTTTCTTATGTTCCAGGAATTCGGAAAGGCTGAAGAATTCTGCACAGCATTTCTCACAGATATTAGTATCCTCAGTTCGACATCGTTTAGCTCTTCCCCTTACGCCCTCTCCATCTCCAGGGCAGTTTGGTAGACCACCTGAGGAAAACCAAAAAAAAAAAAAAAATTAACATAGACAATGAACTATATCTTATCCAAATACAGGGGTGAACCTGAGAAAGTGCTTGTCACCAAGATATTCACTTAAATTACCTTGGGAAAAGCAATGTTTGTTAACTTCTAAGTTCAAATCTGGTCTCATACTTATTAGCTGTGTAATCCTGAGCAAGTCTATTTGCCTCAGTTTCCTCATCTATAAAATGAACTAGAGAAGGAAATTGATAAGCCCCTCCTTTATCTTTGCCAAAAACACCCTGAGTGAGACCATGAAGAGTCAGACAGGAGTGAACAGAGCAGCCAGCCCTAGAAGGTTCTGAAAGATAGAATAAAAAGAATACTGGGCAAAGTGGCAGTGAAGGAGCTCAGAGCTGGGAAAAGATGAGAAATGAGCATGAGAAATTTTTTAAAGTTTTTTTTCAAAACAGTGGACAATTCTTCCAACACTAGCCCTTGCAAAACCCAGTGTTCCAATCCCCACCCATGTCCTCCCCTAGATGGCAAGTAGTCCAATGCTTATATTTCTATGCCTAAGTCCAATATGCGTACATATTATAGTACAGCAAAAAAAGTAAGCAAACAACAAAGAGTGAAAATGCTATGTTGTAAACCACACAGTTCTCTCAGACCTCTTTCTGGGTGTAGATGGCTCTCTTCATCACTGAAGAGCTGGAACTGCTTTGAAACATCCCATTGTTGAAAAGAGCCATGTCCATCAAACTTGGGATCATCATAATCTTGTCATGTATAATGATCTCCTGGTTCTGCTCAAAATTCTGACAGGTTTCTTGTGAGAATGTAAAATCCTTAGCACAATTCCTGGCACATACTAGGCCTGCCTGACTTCCTAGTACCCACAGTTAAAATCAGCGAGGAATTAAGAAATTAATATTTGAGAGAATTCATAGAATGGGCAACCTTAGACAATATATAACTGCTCAGAGTTACAAATACAATATGAAATAAAGTTTCCACCTATACCAAACAGAAATTGGTTTCCTAGAGTTTGCCCCACAATTCAATTCCCTTAAATTAGACTGCAGCTTTTAACAGTATTCCTGAAGATTATTTACAGCTGTATATAACTTATGTGGTGGGTTACTTGCAAATCTAATACTCTTTAAAATTAGGAACTCTAGTTGAAAGACTTTCATAGTCATCCCCTTAACAGGAAGCCTCTAGAACAGTAAAGATTTCCACTCTTAGACTCCAGGTCTTGGAGTCTCATACAAAACAGGATTTGACATTAGGCAATTAGGTCTAGGAACCTATATAAAGATAAAGGAATTCAAATTAAAGTTCAAATACCACCTGTTCAGTAAAGTCCTAACATCTGAGACTAGTACTGACCTTGGGCCAAAGATTTTTTAAATCTGGTCAAAGAAATGCAAATTAAGACAACTCTGAGGTACCACTACACACCTGTCAGATTGGCTAAGATGACAAGAAAAGACAATGACGAATATTGGAGGGGATGTGGGAAAACTGGGGCACTGATAGATACATTGTTGGTGAAACTGGAAATGGATCCAACTACTCTGGAGAGCAATTTGGAATTATGCTCAAAAAAGTTATCAAACTGTGCATATCCTTTGACCCAGCAGTGTTTCTATTGGGCTTATATTCCAAAAAGATCTTAAAGGAAGGAAAGTGACCCACATGTGCAAAAAATGTTTGTGGCAGCCCTTTTGGTAGTGCTAGAAACTGGAAACTGCCCATCAATTGGAGAATGGCTGAATAAATTATGGTATATGAATGTCATGGATTATTATTGTTCTGTAAGAAAGGACCAGCAGGATGATTTCAGAGAGGCCTGGAGAGACTTGCATGAACTGATGCTGAGTGAAATCAGCAGAACCAGGAGATCATTATACAAGGCAACAACAAGACTATGATGATCAATTGTGATGGACATGGCTCTCTTCAACAGTGAGTTGTTACAAACCAGTTCTGATTGTTCAGTGATGAAGAAAGCCATATACACCCAGGGAGAGGCCTGTAGGATCTGAGTGTGGACCACAGCATAGCATTTCCATGCTTTCTGTTGATGTTTGCTTGCATTGTTTTCCTTCTCAGGCTTTTTTTCTTTGTAGATTTTTTTCTTGTACAATATAACTATAAATATATACATATATATTCAATGTCATATTTTAGCATAGTTAACATGTATTGGACTATCTGTCATCTAGGAGGAGGGAAAAATTTGGAACAGAAGGCTTTGCAAGGGTCAATCTTGAAAAATTACCCATGCATGTTTTGCAAATAAAGCTTTACATGCATTCATATTGATCTTTAATCAGCTAACCCACTGTCTAATACCTTCTGATTTGACTATTCATACCAGCACTATTCCACTTTAGATGATTTTTATAAGAAAAGTTATAGTCTTCCTAGGTTGCTATCTTCCTGGCTCAGGACTAGCTCTGATTATGAAGTTATGTGGATTCTTCCATTTTATATACAAACATATGATGAAAATATCCTCCCTTTCTTCCGTTTTTTTTTTTTTTTTTAGCTACCAGCACCATTAGATATACAGTAGGTCTTAAAGTCCATTCATACATAGTAGATTTTGATCTTTAATTCTTAATTCAACCAATTTCTCATTTTACAGGAAGAAACTAAGGCTCAAGCCTAAGATGACTTGCAACAATAAAATAATGAGAACTAGGGCTAGAAGCCAGGTCTTCTGATTCCTTGGAGTCTAATGACAAATGCTGTGCTCCCTGAGTATGACAAGACAGAAAGCATGCTTAACTTGGCATTACCAAGGCATAGGACCTTTTTCTAGATTTATGGTTCTATGAAATTGTAGGACTGGACTAATGAAATGTGGACTAGGATCAGTGGAGTTTCAAAAAATTGAGGTCTCTTAAAGAGACTTTGTTGATGTAGATTACATCTATCAAAATTTAATTAAAATTCATATATCTTGTTATAAAAAAGTGGATCAAGATCCATTGTACTAAAGTTTCATTGCAAAAGGAATGTTAAAACCAGAGTATCAAAAGGGCTGGATTAAAATCCTGGCTGACACAAACTAGCCATATGTACTTATCAAGCTCTAACCTCTGCTAACCCTTCGCTCCTCCCACTGAATCATATAGTTTCAATTAGATGTTTATCTTTAGATTTATCTTCCAAGCCTTTACTCACTCACTTCCAATCTTCTCAATTACTACTGAGGGTATTACCATTCTCATGTCACCAAGACTCCTAACTTAGAAATCATCCTGACCCTTCACTGCTTACTCATCATATATCCTATCTCTGCCAAGATCTGTCAAATTTCCCCTTCCTTAATTGTTAGGTGTATAACCCCTTCTCTTCTGACATCTCCTTACTAGTGGCTTCCTAACCACCAAGAACAAATTAAAATCCTGTTTGGTGTTATAAGTGCTTCTCCTAACAACCTCTTTATGTATTCTTTTCATCCATTGACTGGCCTCTTTGCAGTTCTTTATAAACTTCCATCTCAACTCTATGCACATTCACTGGTTTTCTTCCAAGAAGAGAAAGCTTTCTCCCTCCCAGCTTTCTTCAAGTCCCATCTTATTTAGGAAGCTTTCCCCAACTCCTCTTAACAAGTGCCTTCTTTGTGTATATAATCTGTACTTATATGCTTATTATCTCCTCAGATACTCAAAGGACTGGTCTTACCTTTCTTTGCCTTTCCAGTGACAACCACCTAGTAGATAGTTAATAAAGTGTTTGACTGACTGGCTGACCCAAGGCTTCCTACTAAGAAAAAATAAGATTGCAAGGACTTTTAAAATTATAACTGCTTAGGTCAAGGATAGTGAATGGCTCACAGAGAACCAAAGACAGAGAAATACTTCCCCTTGATTTAGTTACACCACCTAAAACATTTACTACACTAGCTGACTTGAACTTTTTAAGAAACTATCAGTAACATCATACTTGATCATCAAAATTTCAATGGAGGGCTTTTATTTGTATACAAAGCAAAACTGTGAAGCCTGTCTATATCCAAGATCACCTCTGTCCAAATACTGTATCAGTGTTTGAAAAGTAGCAAGGGGGGCCTTGGGAGAATATCCATGCACTCAGGTTAACCTCTCAGCAAAAAAAAAAAAAAAAAAAAAAAAAATTTTTTTTTTTAAAACTTCTGCACTGTTTTCCCATCTCTCCACCTCCCCGAATTTCAGGAATGTTATCTCTCAGCATCTAGGTATCCAATAAGTTAGAAGAATGCCGGACACCCAGCAGGGGTTTTAGATTCAATCACTGCCAAATGGATAGAAAATAACCTACTATTGTAAGCAAACCTTCATCCTATACAATACTAGATGAAATACTAAGAAACTGTAAACAGTATCTTGACTGCATTTTAACTTATCTTCTCATTTGTTTAGCTCTCCTGAAAATAAAAGGGCAATTATGTTTTCCCTCAAATTTACAAAGCAGAAAATCTTAAATGATCAGTATAAACTCTAAAGTCCATGCTTTATTTTTAATTCTTACCTTTTGATCAGGATTAAAATTCAAAAGAGGATATTATTCTAGAATGGCAAAAGATTTAGCAACTTTTAAAAGAACACTGAACACTAATACATAATCCAAAGTTTAGGTTCTACTCACTGTCACTGCTGCACAAACCTTAGTTTTGATATATAACCAGAGCTGTTCATCTAGTCGACATCAGGCAAGTGGTTCTAACCAAGCCATTGAATCTTAAGTTTCTTTTATATACCTAATATGTACTAGATACTATACTAAGTTAAGTGTTTTATAAATATCACGTTTGATCTTCAAACTTCTGTTCTCATTTTACAACTGAGGAAACTGAGGCTAACAGGTTAAGTACCTTGGTTCAAGAACACCCAGTTACAAGTTCAAGGATCCAGTTCCCTGAAAACTATCCAGTATGTTTCCCATTCAGCTTAATGAGAACTTTAGACTATGGGGAATGGAGAGTACTATGAAATGGCAATATTACTAAAGACAACTCTCCATATCTCAACTAGTCTTTCTCCAAAACAGGCTGCAAGATGATAACTAACCTTTCTAAATGGGAGCCTACTGAAATATTGCCACTATTTTCAGTGAGAGAAAAAAACTTAGTAAAAAGACAGTTCATGTTGATTTTGGTAACTACAACAAAAAAAACACAAGCCTTATTTTAAAATATCAGGAAGTTACAAAAGTACAATGTGTGTTGGCTTTAGACTCAAGAACCTGTGTCCCAAATATCCAAGTAACACTTAACTGCTACTTGTGGACCCTTCAAAATCTCAGTTTCTCCCTTCTGTAAAATATAGTAGATCTGTGGTTCCACCTAGGTCTCAATCTAAATTAAAGATTAGTCTATTCTAGCCCTGATAGATTCTAGCTATATTTCACGAGTAAACATTCAAGTTATTGGCTTCACTATATGCAAAAATAAGGAAAAAAAGCTCACCTTGCGGAACACCAAGAGTGAGCAAGAAAAATGGATACTAAAGATGCAAATTCAATTGTGAATTTTCTTAGCATCAAGATCAAAACATTTGTGGAAGCTAATACTAAACCACCCACTCCCCCATTCTGATTTTGATGGGCATTACTGTCACCACCAAAATATATAAAATAGGAAAGAAAAGGCAAAATTATTGCTTTTTTAACACTGCAGTTGCACAGGGGATGTTACCAAATATTCAGAAAGAATATGTAAAATTAAAAAAAAGAGTGGGACTGGAAATTAGTCAATATTATCCACAAAGTATCTTTTCTTGGTGGTGGCCAAAAGCTACATTTGTGAGAGGCAGCATACACATTTTGCAATGCAAAACTTTTTTTAAGTGGTCAAGTGGAAGTCAAGCAGCAAGTTAAGAAATATGCATGCTTTTCCCTCCTCCCCTCCCAATGCCATTCTGAAAATTTAAACTGAACCCTAACAATATCTACAACAGAAGCTTCCAGTATCGTTTCCAAGCTTCATAAGCGTCTCCATTTGAGCTTCACATTTCCAGTAAATCTGAGTTAGTGTGGGAACTATAAAAGTGTATTATAGTTCTAAATGAAAATTTTAGGTAGCCAGTAATTTTTTTAAAAGTAATTTAAAAAATTCTTAAATTTTAAAGATGGTAATCCAATATGGCACAATGAGAATTTTAAACCCTTTAGAGAAAATGCTAATTTTCGGTATGTAGCATTATTCCTTGGACCACCTGCTGATTTTTTGATCTGCTAATTGATTGTCCTGATACCAAGACCATTTTCCTCCCAAAAATGGCTTTGTTTTCAGAAATGGATCTCAAATTGCCTTGCAAATTAGGTGGACCCAACCTTAACACATCCATATGCTAGCTCAGACATAAACCTGAGTAGGGCATTAATGCTCTTTTTAAAATCTTTTGTTCTAACCATATTTAAGCATCATTTTCTCCGGCGGGTGACAAATGCCTTCAAAACACAGATCTGGGGATTTAAAAATCCTCCAAATTCCAACTATAAGAGAAAACCTCTCTCCTAAACACATGCTTTCAAGGTTTTCCAAAAGCCTTCAGCTTTTGATAGCAATCACAAACAAAAGTTATGCTTTTCACGTTGAATCCCAGAAGTTTCTGTCCTGCTTGCAGGGAAGCTCAACCTCGATGCAAAAAGAAAAAGAAACCCTCTCTCAGACTGGTGGCGGACCCTAACGTAACTAAACCGGTGGCTTTTGGGATGCAGGGATCAAGAGGGTTCTGCAACTGGGGAGGAGGGAAGCAAGTTCAACCCCAGATGAGGCTGGAGGCTTCCTCAGCTGCGCAGCTTTACCCAAAACTACTTCAAAAAAACAAAAACAAGGTTCGAGTTACCTGAGAAAAGATGACGGGAAGAGGGGTCTAAAGAGGATGTCGATTTATGTACTGGTGTTTAGCTGAACTCTAGATGGCGCCAGCTCGCAATTCAGCTTTTTACCGGAATACAGATACAGTACATGTTAGCAATTAATAAGACCCTAAATGAATAGCAAACTTGCTTCTGATTAACAAAGACCTCCCATACAAAAGTGAAAACACCTCAGGGATACTTTACAACAATAGCCCGAAACTGGCTGAGCGGACTTTGAAAATGTAATTTTTTGAAAGAAGTTCAAATCTTTCTCCCAACTTTTGCTATGAAATAAAGATACTTAGAAAACTCAGGTTAAATCTTTCTTAGGTAAGAAAATTTGCTCAACTTAGCCAACTCCTTCCCTACCCCCAAATCAAGCGTGCAGTCCCCTAGTTAACCCTTTTGTCTTCGGCTGGTCCCTAGAGGCAGCTCTCCAGGAGTGGGCCGAGATTTACATGTGGAATCATCACCTCCGCCCCCCAGCCTAACCGAAGGCACAAAGGAAAACAGTCATGCATTAAACATGGGATTTATTGCCTTCTGGCCGAATCCAAGATTCCCCAGTTGCCAAGTCCCCAAGACCCCCCAACTTCATTTGGTTCCCCTCCCCCCCACAAAAAAGCCCATACAACCCAGGGTGCGCATGTAAACGATCAAGGGCTTCAGGACTAGGGCAAGTTAAAGAAAAAAAAATGGGGGGGGAGTGACTTTGGATCATACAGGATACTAGCGTTAATAAAGCTAGTTGCTTTTTAAAAGCATACAACCAAATCCTTCCCGGGAGGAGGGTGTGGCTGTTAAGTCATTTTAACTATAACTATTTCAAGAATGATTAGTTGGGAACTATTAGAAATTCCAGTTCTTCAGATATCTATGGGTCGGGATTGGAAACTCTGGGTCCGAGACCTCTTCGATATTCCCCCCAAACAACTGCTTTCAGTGTTTTAGAAATTAGTTTGAGGAGGGACCCCAAAACCCTAGCAGTAGCTGGGCAACCACCACACACGCGCCATCTGAGACTATTTGGCGTCGGAGGGGGCGAGAAGGGGGAAAGAATGGATATAGAGCGGAGTTTGAATATTTAAGTCATTTGGAACAGCCAGAGGCAAAGTGGCTAAAAAACTTTCCACCTCCTAAGTCCCGGGCGGGGAAGTGGGGGGCGGGGGGGAGGGAAGGGGTACTGAGAGAGAGAATAGGAAAGGATCTGGGTAGAGGGACCTGTCCGCTTCAAAAGGGACACGAAAACGAAAAGACCAACGACCAACCCCCCCAGTCCCCAGTTCCTCCACCCCGCCCCAGTCATCTCTTTCCCCTCCCCTCCTGACCTCTCCCAGTCGCCATCCCGCCCCCACCTTGTGGGGACCCAGCATTATAGAGGGTAAGAGCGCCCTCAAAACCTAAGTCTTCCCTCAGGAAAGCTTCAAGTCATCAGTTCATTCCGAAAAAAAGAGCGACCTAATGCCACACACTCATTACCCGATTGCCCGGACCCCATTAGCTCACCGCGGGGTTATTTTAGGAAGTCGGAAATCAAAGATGGCTGGAGGTCAGGCTACAAAGGTCCGGGGCGACCGCGATAGCCCGGAGGTGGGGGAGGAGGCGGGGGAGAAAGCAATAGATTGCACCCCCTCACTACTTCCCTGGCCCGCAAGGGGAGGGCGAGCCCAGTAAATATATCCCGAGAACTCCCGACGCCTCCGGGAAGCGCAGAGGTCAGGGGTTCTGTGACTTTGGCCTCCGGCACCCCTTCAAACCCCACCCTTTGCCCTGGATGGAGGTGGGCTACGGGACCAGAACAGGTCGCGTGTGCAACAGTTCGTATCCCCCCAGGGTAAACCCCCGCCGATCCCAACTTGGGAGAAATGGGGGGCGGGGGGAAGAAGGAAGAGAAGCGCGGGGATAGGAGAGGGAAGAGCACAGCCGAGGATCTAAGACAGTTGCAAAGATGATGAAAGATCTCTGGAGAGCCCCGAGACAGTTTTAAATCCACCCTAAATTGTTCCAAACATAGCAACTGTTTCCCCATGTGCCGAAAAGTCTGGGAGCCGCTCCGCGCGGAGAATTATACGGGAAAACGTCCGACTTTAATATTTCCTTTTCCCCTCAAAATGCAGAAAGCAAAAAACAAGTGTAGGGTGCCGAACCCGAGACAATACGAGAGAAACCTAAGCTGAAGCCCGGAAGAGCCGCCCCTAATCCCCGAGCGCTCCTGATCTCCGTCCCTGGCCGTCGACCAAAGTTAGAAAGAGACCCAGAGAAGCCCACTTCCCTTGCCTACTCACCGTGCTCTGCTGCTACAGCAGCTGGGGTCGTAACTGAGGAAGCGGCGGTGAACGAAGAGCAGGCTGCCGCATCTGAAAGCTGCTGAGGTTCTTCGGAAGAGTTGATGTGCTGGGGTTTCGCCTGCTTGCGTCTCGACATGGTTCGAGCATCGGGAGCAAAATTGAAGCAATTATTTTCCCCTTCACAACAAATTCCTAGAGTTGGGAAATAACCCCCTTCGGTTGGAACGCGCATGTCAGAGTAATTATGATTATCAATAATGCATTGCGATTTATCATGAGCCCTGACAGCTGATTGGCCTGGATCCAAAAGCTCACAGATTATTTAAATAAGCCCTCATTGATCAGGGTGGGGAGGGGGATTGTGGGTTTTGTAGTCCGGCTTCTGAACAGATTCTTTGCCTGCGACAAAGGCTTGAGTGTTGAGGGAGTTAAGCTAATTAGCATGCATGTTCAGATTGGCTCCTGAGACTTAATGAAATTCTAAGGGACTCATCTGGGTACCCCCATGAAAATATACACACGCATGCAAACATTTGTTTTTCTAAATGGGGACTTAAAGATAGCTCTGTGTCTAGAGCTATTTTTAGTGGCGTCCTTTAATTAATGTTTTGCAAGGGTGAAATTGGCAAAGCTCTGACCATCAAATGGACTGCTTCAGGCTCCTTTTTAGAAGGGTTATAAGTCTGGAGAGGGGACTTACTGCTTAGGAGACGAGTTATCACCAAGCGTCGGTTTTGATGTGATCAAATTATGAATTTATTTTCGGGATGAATGGCTGAGTGTAGTCGTTCTCACTTAGTATGTTTAATTTCCCCCCTCTCCTTTCTTTCCCCTTAATCCCAGCCCCCAAAATAAACAGCGATAGGAGAAGGTATGTGTTCGTGCACCTCTCAATTTTAGAAGTATCTTTTCGGTCTCCAAATATTGCCCCATCTATCTGCTTCTTGCTCAGCAAAATCTCCTGGCGCCACAGGAGATGAGCTAGAGCTTAAAAGTTAACTAATAGCTACAATGACTTCTCTATTGAATTCACACTCATAACGAGTAGTTTATTGTTCTAATGTCATCTTGATTTTTCTATTTAAAAACGTTTCACTAATAAATTTATTAAATGAAGACAGGCTTCAACCAGGCGCTGTTAAAACAGTGAAATAAAAATTGCAAGCAATTACTTTTCAGACTTCTTTTAGATGCCATAAAAGTCTAATCTTTATTCTTTTTTATTACAGACCAGTATTCATAGAAAACAAAATTCCTTTCAAAAAGTGTTGGAAAGCTTCTTTGCAACAGTGGCAATATCAAAACAGTAATTCAAGATAGGTAATATGACTCCAATGTGGATTATGATTAATAAGCATTTTTGGATCTCCCCACTCAAAAAAAAAAAAAAAAAACCAGCCTTTATCATGGAAAAGGTTCATAGTTCAAATGAGCCCACCAGCAATGCTAGGTTAGAAACTCTTATCATCCTGACACAATCAAACACCTTCTGACAACAGGAAGGTCCTGAGGATTGTTAATTATATATACATATTTTTTCTTTACCATAATATAATCACATTCCATTCAATGCCTTACATGTAGTTTGTGCTCAATACATACATGACATTTCTTGCAGTCTTGCACAAATAAGGTTTTCCATGATTATAATGGAAGTGCAATCTTTCTTAAGCATTATTTCATCGAAAGGAACTATGCAACTATAAACTTTTCTTTATCATCAGCTGTTAGTGTTTTCTAGATTAGCTGTAAAAGGCTCAGTCTATAAGTCAAGCAGGAATTGAAGATAATATGTTTGTGAGTAGGACATTACTCTCTAAGTGAATTCAGCTGGATGTTTTCTGCAGCAGAAGGTGGATGTGAATATCAGGTCATCCTAAACATTAATAATAATGATAATAAGTATCTTTTCAGGATCCAAACTACCTCATCTAGCTACTTCTTGCTAATAACAGCAATGGTAATAATAAGTGTGTATTTATATATTACTTTATAGTTACAAAGCATTTTCTTGACAATTATCTGTAGAAGGTAAGTAATAGAATGTTATCCTATTTTGGATAAACAGGAAGTGGGATTCATTGAGGTAAAGTGCCTTGCCCAAAGTGCCAGACAATATGAGTCCCCATTAGGGTAATTCTTGAACTTTTTGGGTTTTTTAGTTCTTAAAAATTATTGGGAACACTTTTGTTTATGTGGGTTCATGTTTTCTATAGTTACCATGATAGAAATTAAGACATCTTAAAATGATTTTGAAAGTAGATATGATCCTGTATCCACAGGATTTTAGGGTAAGGTCACGTTTTGAGTCTCTCCATTTGGATTATGATAACTGTCCAAAACTAGATACTGGGACAGTATGGATCTAGTCTACCTTCTGAATAATGTTATGGAGGGAAAAAAAGATTTATTTTCCTATTTTGGAGATTTGAAAAGAACAAATTATAAGTATTATACTAGAACAAGTTTTCAACTCAGCCTGATCATCACTGCAGATTTTTATCTTCGTAATTCTCCTATAAGGAAAGTTGTGAAACCAAAGGAAAGGGAAACAAAGGCAGAAAAAAATGGAAATGCCCTCATGGGTAGAACACCAAAGATAATGATTTTATTATTTGATATACTCTGAATACCAAATTCCTGAAGTGGAGGGCTTTATTGAATCTTGAAAAGAAGAAAAGAATCTTGAGTACAAAGTAAAGGTGATAACACTTCAAGACTTGATTAGTTCATGATAAAAGTTCTTATTGTATTTGACCAAATTAATTTTCTGATTAAAATATAATTGTTGGGTGGAGAAGGGTGGAATGTCTACATACTTAATAGTTAACAAAGAATAGTAGCTCTCAGTGAAATCTTGCCAGTTCATATATATATATTACATGTAATTCTACTTTCAGTACTTTTCAGGATTACTTTGAGGTATAAATGAGAAAATATTTGTAAGGTGCTTTGCAAACCCAAAAGAAATCAGAAAAGGGCACATAGTTATAGCTGCAAGATATTAACTTTTCTGAGCTAGAGGTAGAAATATTTGATAAGAATTATAGGGAATTTAGAGATCATCTTTTTTATGCACTCTGGATTAAGGGTCATACAGAGTGATACAGGTGCCAAGGGTCACAGTTAGTATCTGAGGCTATATTTAAACTGAAGTTTTCCTAACCTGCTCTATCCATTGAGCCAACCATGATCCAAGATCATCTATTCTTACCCTAATCAGGTTATACTTGAGGAAAATAAGACCTAGAAAGTTTAAATGACTTTTACCAGACTATACAACTTTAAGTTGTAAAGTTAGATTTGGAGTCTAGGTTCTTTGACTGCAGATCCAACAGTCTTTGCTATAAGATGGAAAGAATAAGATTTGAAGACACTGTTCAAATCAACTATGGTTTGCCACAGCAGATGGTAAAAACTCTTTTTTGCCCTTTACAAGCTTAAGAATTGTTGTGATTTATTTATTTTGTGGTGTGAATCAGGGCAAATCACTTAACCTAGCTAGTTGAACCACAGTTTCATTTGTAAATAGGCACCTACTTTATTGAATTGCTGTAAAAAAAAAAACAAAAAAAAAAAGAGACAGAGAGAAAATATATGTAAAACAATTTAGGAACTTTAAAAACTTTATAAAAGCTAAAACTTAAAAGATGAATACTTTTGAGATACATATATATGTTCTTGTTGTTATGCTGGACCTAATACCATGACTACTATTTTTCTATTTACAAAATAGAATAGAATGTTTGCAAAATATGAGATATTTTCATCTTGCTCCAATGGCACACTGTTACTGTCCATCTCCCTGTATAAAGGAGGAGAAAGAGACTGCCAAATGATTGCTTTATATCTTAAAGTGTTGGAGCAAAGCAGAGATTTAGAAGCTAGCTAAAATGGGATGGTTGGCCCTCATCTGCTTGTAATTCACTGGGAATGATTCATTCTATGGCAAAAGGTCCAGTTGTCTAAGTGGATTGGCCAAAAGAACCTTTGCTACAATGATGTAATGCTACTCAGTCTAGCTAATTGTGCTAATTACCACTTAGCTGTGGATAGATTCCTGCAAGCTTGATCACTCTATTTTCAACATCATTTTATCATTCAAAACTAGTATTGAATCCTTTCCTGGAAGCTCAGGACTAGGTCAGAATTGTGCTTGATGGTTTGCAAATAAAAACCATAAGATCCAACATATTCCTTTTCTTTTCTACCACGATCTAAAAAGTCCACTGAATTGTCTTGACAGATGAGGATATTGTCAGAAATTATTCAGTAAGGATAATTATTTTGAATGCTAATGTGAAGGCAAGTTGAAAAAGTCAAGATCCCTTTTTGTCCTTATTTCCTGAGGTGACTTGAATAGTTTGCTCTCTATTTGCATATTTCTTCTAGTAAACCTGAGACATCCATATGAATACTGAGTCTGAGACTGATTGAAATTGATAGTAATAGTATTAACAAAAGGTAAATATCATCTCAAGGCCACATTAGCATTTGCTAAAACACTTTATTATTTGTAAAACACTTTGAAATCAATTATTAATTGTTTAACTACAAAACAACTCCACTAGGAGACACTTTGGACATCTTATTCAAAAAGACTTTTTGTTAATAAAGAGAGGGCTGTATCCAGAGATACTCAACAATATTTAATGATGTGGAAACTATTTGAAGTGTTTTCTTTGAATCAAGAAAAAAGAATACCTTTGGTTTTTAAAGCATTTTAAAACTTACAAAGTGTTTACCTTGAAATAACCCTGTAAAGTAAATCATGTAAATTTATATCCCTCTTGAACAGATAAAGAAACTCCAAAAAGATAAATGATTTATCTGGTCACAGAGCTACTAAATACTGAGGAAGTAGGGAATGAGGAGTCCTGCCCAGCTATTCTTTAAAGACCAGCTTCAAGGTTATCCTCATCACAAAAACCTTCCAGGTTCTTCCAACCAATAATGATGTCTTTACCTTCCTGCCAACTCATCTTATTTAAAAAATATATTTTTTCTATTGCAATTGTTTTCATATATGCCATATATTCTACTATACTAACTCCAAGAAAGTTAAATTATAGCATTTAATCTTTGGCATCTTATCCAATTTAGAGCATGCACATAACTCTATATGCAATAGGTAGTTAATAAAAGTTTCTTAGACACCTCAGTAAGAGAATTAAATTGGAATCTGAGGACCTAGGTTCCAGACTGGGTTCTGCTACTTTCTACCTGTGTGATCTTGAGCAAATTACTTAACTTTTCCTTACTTAATTTTCTTGTGTGTAAAATAAGGACCCTGGACTAGTTAATCTCTGAGGTCCCACCCAGTTTTAAATCTATGATCCTAAGAATTGAATTCTCTAAAAGGGTGGAGTAGATGAACTATGTTCTTTTAAGAGATAAGCTCCTCTACCCATTAGTATTAGGTTTTCTAAATTTCTCACTTTTCTACCCTAAGGGAGGAAAAACAAAGGAGAGCGCTTTAAGTCCGAAAATTTAGATCTATCCACTGGGGCTATTTTCTGAAATGGGTGGGGTCAAATAAAAAGTTTGCTATTTTGCAATTTATGAACTTGAAGACCATTTTTTAAAAATATCTTTTTCCTGTTTGTGGGCTTTTTGTCATTTGAAAGATGTGAGTCTGGCGCCATGAGTGATCAAGCTAAGTAGGTCATACCATAAACAGGGTTATCACACTGCTCACACATTGCGTAATGAATGGGGGGGTGGGATGTATAGATTTTCAAAAACAAGTTGAAGGTTCAATGGATTTACTAGCTTCCTATTATGAAGAAGCTTCCAATTTGATTTGCTGATGAGTTCTTCATGCCCTGTTTCAATGTGATCCCAAGAGGCTTTGGCTTTCTAATAAATATCTTTATTTTCAATGTTGATTATGCACAATTCTTAACACAATTCTCATTTCATTCTGGTCTTTGCTAGCTTCTGCTTTAAGAAAATAAAATTTTAAAAAGAAGCTGCTGAAATTTTGCACATAACAGTTTCTTTGGCTCTGAATTTATTACGAATAATAAAGAGAAAAAAGTCTTCAGTATTTAAAGTTTACTGTCATAATTATCTATCTTTGTGATATAAATTAGAATGCTGAAATAAACTTGTCAGGGAGCTTTATCCCACACAAAAACATGTGACAGTTAGACCAGGGCAATTAAGAATGTTAATGGACATAAAAAAAAGAAAGGGAAGCTATAGTCATTGTTAAGGTAACTGGTCTATAAACACCTAAATGGAATAAGTGGACAGAGACTAGGGACATTCTTTTGACCAAGAGAGGAAATGTAACTTCTTTTCTTTGCTTTTATGTGCAGTTTCTACTACCTCTTCCCCCCCAACTAAAACAATCTGTCTTAGCATGTTAGTATGGTAACAAAAAGAGGGATGAAAAGGAAAAATTCAGAGATGTGACACGGGAAAGAGCAAGCAGCAGGAAGAAATGAATGAGCATCTATAAAAAAAGGAAGCAGTGAAAAGGGACATGGGAGGGAGGAGTAAAACATTGATATAGAATGGTAAAACAGGCCTTTTAGATCAAATGATTTCTACATTTCCTTCTAGCCCTAAATTTCATGATTTTGTGATTGTGGATGAATACATTGGTAAAATTGGAGCATAAAATATTGGAGCTGGAGGAAAGCTTAGAATATAAAACTAAGACTATAAAAGCTAGAGGAAAGTTTAGAACAGGAAATGTCAGATTGAAAACACTTAGAATGCTGTGTGACCCTGGGCAAGTCACTTAATCCCAATTGCCTCAGAAGAAAAAAAAGGAAAAGAAAAAAGAAAAGACTTGGAATGGATCAGGATCATAGATCTCCAGTTGAAAGGAGGCCTTGGGTACTATCTAGTCTCACCCCTTCATTTCACATTTGAAGAAATGGAAGTCTCCATATCTTAAATCATCTGTCCAAGGTCATATTGTTAGTGTCCAAGGTCTGAACCCAGGTCCAGAGCCAGTGTCCTTTCCATTGCCTCCTTAGGAGATGAGAGTTTAGATTTGAAAGAGACACCATAGATCATCTAGCCCAAACCCTTCAATTTATAGAAGAAACTGAAGTTAGGAGAGGAAAAATAACTTGCCTAATTCTGTGGATCTCAGGAATGAGGTAATGGGAAAATTTGAACTAATGACCTAAACATTCATTGAGTACTTACTGTGTGTCCAGAAATAAACTTTGGAGGAGAGAAACAAATTCAGACATTAAACCCTACTTTGTCTTTCAATGTTATGTTTGTTTATTAGTCTACTGATTCTTCTGATAGACAAAGTATGGCTGTATACTACACACCTCTATTCTATAGAGATAGGTAAGATCAATTTTATTCTCATCCTTATCATTATCCTCATTTGATATAGGAGGAAATTGAGGCTCAATGAGGATAAGGGATGTCCTCAAGGATGTGGGACTAATTAGCAGATTTTGGAATAGAACCCAAATCTCCTTATTTCCACTCCAATATTCTTTCCACTGGATTACATCATTCATTGAGTTATAAAGCTGAAAAGGAACTCAGGTTGGGTAGTCCAACCCCTTCATTTTATATAGGTGAGGAAATGGAGGCAACTGAATGGTACAGTGAAGAGAATGCTGAGCCTATAGTCAGGAAGATTCATCTTTCTGAGTTCAAATCTGGCTTCAGATATTTACTGGCTGTGTGATCCTGGGCAAGTAATTTAACCTTGTTTGCCTTAGTCTCTTCATCTGTAAAATAAGCTGGAGAAAGAAATGGCAAACCAATTCAGTATCTTTGCTAAGAAAATCCCAAATAGGGTCTCTCACAAAGAGTCCAACACAACTAATTCACAAAACAAAAACTAAGTCATAAGGAAATGAAATTTGCACAGAGTCTGTGTTAGGATTTGATTCTACAGCTTTCTAAATCCAAGTGTATTGTTCTATCTGCTATTCAGTGTTACCTCTCAACAATTTCCAAAATCCATTTTCTCTTGTTAAAAAAAGAAAAGGTTTTTGGAAGATAAGATGTAGAAATGAAGTGGTGTACCCTGAAAGTGTTTAGGATGAGTTCTCTCAGTGCATGGGCTCCAGAAGGGAGAGGTGGTGAAAATGTAGATTTTATTCTGAATTGTTATATTGTCCTGAAGAGGTGTCAGTCATACACTTAACCAGCAGACTACCATATTTAGTAGTACTCCTATCCATTCCAAGTCTTTTCTTTTTTCTTTTCCTTTTTTTTCTTCTGAGGCAATTGGGATTAAGTGACTTGCCCAGGGTCACACAGTACTACCATATTAAGTAGTACTCCTGAACAAGATTAAAATGTAGTTGGGAAATATTTAACAAAATAAATGAAAATGTAGAAGAACCAAATCAGTACAGCCCACAGGAATTCTTATGTTTATCTAGGGAAGTGTGCTATTTGAGCTTGACACCACTGGTCATAGGGATAGAGACTAGACATATGACTTCATGGATAACAAAGAATTCACATATGAAGAACCCTCTTCTAGCAATGTTGGTGGCAAACTAGGGTCTTAGAGAATTGCCTGGAGTTGCAAGAGGTATAGAGACTTGGCCAATTTCACACAGTCATTATGTGTGAGAATTGGAAATTGAATCTAAGTCTTTCTTACTCTCAGTACAGTTTCCAATCCACTACACTACTTGAAACCCTGCAGCCAAGTATTGGTTATAGACATATTGCCCTTATTGCATGTTGTCTTAGTCATTAGATGTGAGCTCCTTGACAGCACACATTGTTTTTTGCCTTGAAGTTAGGAGTACCATAGTTCAGGTCTCACCTCTGACACATGTTAGCTATGTAATAGTGGAAAATTTACTTAACCGCTCAATGTCTCAAGCAACTCCTCAAAAGCTGCAGACAGTAACTGATCCATATCAGTAGAGGGAATTTCCATACCAGGCTTCTTACCTCCAAGGAAATCAATCACAGATCTAAAACAAAATTTAATGCTACATTTTATTTGTGTAATGATTTTCAAAGAATGTGCATTAAGCGAGATTATGTTTGTTGTCTCAACTATACCAGTGATTAGCTATGTGCACAGACAAGTCAATTGCTCTCTTGTGAGGTCAGTTTCCTCATCTGTAAAATAAGAATAACATTTACACTATTTTCTTCACAGAGTTCTTGTGGAGAAATGCTTTATAAACTGAAAACAACTCTAGAAAAGTGATTAGTTATTATAATTATAATATAATAACATATATTATAATTATAGATTTTAAAACATAAGGATATATGCATTTTTATATATTTCTATCTTGACAATTCTTTCCTTGCTATTTAAAAAAATCAAAATTTAACTGAAGCTAAAATAGATTTAATCAAAAGCAAAAAATAGGGAAACTATACTATATTCAGCCATGTTGATAAATATTGTTTTAGATTATATAAGATAACTAGATAATATCAGGTTGGAATATTGCTATGATGCAGGAAATGATGAGTTAGTGTATTTAGAAAAAATGTGGAAGGACTTAGACCTAAGAAGGATGATATTTTACACCTTCAGAAAAACAGGATAAACAAGCATAGTAGTGTCTTACCTAGATGTCTTTGTAGTATATTTGTATATATGTGTGTGATTATAGATATCTATGTACATGTGGTATGCTCATGTTACATGTATATATACACACATACACAAATACACACATGCATATATCTATGCTTAATTGTAGCTTTCTTAAGAATAAAGTAAAAAATATACAGCAAAGAACAAAAGAAAACCTATAAGCAAAAGAAAGATGGACAGCTGAAAGCTGTATAGTATTTTATATTAAATATTATTTTTACTATATTATATTTATATTAGTATATTATATAATCTGTTTTGAAATGGAAATTTGTTGTCTCATGTTTTGAATTCTTTCATATTCTGCTGTGCACATGGCAATGTGTTTTTTTCTTTTTCTATTTTGTATTTAAGTTTAATAAATAAATAAATTTTTAAAAATCAAGATAATTTCCACAAACACTAAATTTTAAAACATTTTTATTTTATTGATAACTTTTTATTATTCTATTTCTGAACACATCTTACCCCCTCCCTTTACCCATTTTTGGGGTAACCTTGGAAACCACATTTAGTCCAATCTTTTCATTTTACAAATTAAAAAACTGGGGCACAGAAATTAAGTGACTTGTTCAAGTTCCACAGTCATAAGATCTGAGGTAGAATTTGAACTATAACTTATGATATTTATTTTAAAAGTGAGGCAGGGAATGGCTTAACAGGGATACTAATTATTTTGAGTTTGATCTTATATACAACATTATATATTTATAGTGCTAAATCTTCAATGAAGGTTTGGAGGTGCCTCTTCTTAAGTCTTCCCTGGAACCAAATAATGAATACTAGATTGATTACTTATCAGTTATTGAAAAAGCACAATGGAGTCACATTTTCATTGTTTGTTTGATTGCTTTTTCGTTTTTCTTATTTCCCCTTCTTTCCCAAGTGTGTTTTGCCATCTTGTTCCATTTTTCTTACCTGCTTTTATAGTTTGGAGGTAACTCATTCCTCTTCATAATATTGACTTGACCTTGGGCTCTCAAATCACAAGCCCTATTATTAGCTCTTATCAACCTGGAAGAGCTAAGTTTCCTCTCTAAGAACCAGTTGGTCTACCTAAATCAGGAGAGATGATTAATTGACTTATTAATCAATTATTGTCATGACAATAGTAAAAATTGAAAATGCCCTTCAGTCTTGAGTGACTCTCTTCCACTTTCAGAGTGACAGTAATGATGGAAAGTACCTGAAAGACAAGGAGATATTCCTAAGAATGACAGTTTTTAGTCAAACAACTAACATTTCTTCGAAATGTCTCAGTGTGATATCAGATTGCTTACCATTTCAGGGAAAAGGAAAGGAGGAGAAGGACCATGGAATAGAATTTGGAATTCAAAACAAAAATAAATAAATAAATAAATAAATAAATAAAATGTTAAAAAAAAAAAAAAATCCCAGGGTGTGATATCACTCCAATAAACCAAAATATTATTGGAGCAACTGAACTATATTTTGAGTGGAATGTAAATACCCCAAAACAGAGGTGTAAGACACACTCAATGCAATTGGAATGAGATCAGAATGTTAATAGGAAATATTTAACAAAATAAATAAAAACACAGATAACTTTACGTTTTAAAATTTAGTCAATATGTGGCCAAAGGGATCCTTAAACACTGATAAGTGGGCCCCGTTTCTATTTATTTGACATTGCTACCCTAAAATATTATGGGAATCATAGGAATGCTTTTCATATCTCTGAAGGATTTTTCAGAAAACCCAGTCAAAAATTGTAGGACATGAGAAACTATGGTGGGGTTGCAATCTCTATTTGGGGAGGGAATAGACATAATGGTGGTCAGGGATCTTTTGAAGAAGCAATATAAGGAAGATTATGTATTTTAACACTTCTAGTATCCTACAGAGTGTATACAAAAGGCTCTTGACCCTATAGAGCATTAAACAGGAATCAATAAGTGGTTCAATAGGGACAAATGTAAAGTTTTTCATTGGGGTACAGAAAAATCACCTCAACAAATGCAAAGTAAGGAAGTCATACATAGACAATAGTTGTTCTGAGAAAGATCTGGGTCTAAGTGAAATGATATTTACTGTATGTTAGCAGTCTAATATGTGGCAGCAGAAAAAAAACATCTAAGGGAACCTTAGGAGGGTAGAAGTTCCAGCAATAGGGAGGTGATAATCCTTCCTATACTCTGCCCTTGTCAGACTCATCTTGCTCATGGACATTGATAAAAACATGAAAAGATTTGCATGAAATAATGCTGAGTGAGATGAGCAGAACCAAGAGAATGTGGTATACATACAGTAATAGCAATGTTGTTTGAAGAGTACCTGTGAATAGCTAAGCTATTCTGAGTAAGATGAATATTCAAATCAACTACAATATACAAATCAACTACACCTATGATCAAAAATGTTATCCACTTCCAGAGAAAAGAACTGTATGTTTGTGTGTGAATGTGTGTGTGTGTGAGAGAGAGTGAGAAAGCAAGAGTGAGGGCAAGAGAGAGAGAGAGAGAGATGTTGACTTTCTCTACTGTGGGATTGGGAAGAAAGAAGGGAGACAATTTGGAACCCAAAATGTAACAATTAATTTTTTAAAAGAAGGACACTTATAAGCAAGAAATTATCCAAAGAAAGGCAACCAGAAAGATGAAGTGCCTTGAGTTCCAGACATATAAGAATTAGATAAAGAAACGAAGCATGCTTAGCCTGGAGAAAAGAAACCTGGGTGGAGGAAAGGTGTGGAGGGAGGGTGTGATATTTGTGTTCAAGAATGTGAAGAACTATCATGAGGAGTAGAGATTAGAATTGTTCTGTTTGGCCCCAAAGGTCAGAACTAGGAACAATGGATAGAAATTGCAAAAAGGAAAATGTAGGATCAAAATCAGGAAAAAGAAGGATGATTTGCTTCTTAGAGGTCTTTGGAGACTGGATAACCATTTATCAGGGACATTTTCATAAGGATTCCTATAGTGGATTAAACTATATGGCCAATGATGATTTCTCCAACTCTCAAGTTCCTTGATTTTTTCAGGGTCTATATGCTCAGCATCAAAATTTTTTGTTCTGTTTCTCAAGTGGTCTTGCAATCATCTTTAGAAATCAGAAAATAAGATCATGATTTACAACTGTAAAAGACCATGGAGTTCATATAGTCCAATCCATTTTGTAATCGGAGAAACTAGGATCCAAAGATTTTCAATGATTTGTCCAATGTTACACTATCAATATGCATTTATTGGCATTTATATACTCAGTTCAAATGCTTCCTTCTTTGGAAAATGGTATCTCCAGTTGCTGGTGCTTTCCTTCCCCTACAAGGTTACTCACCAACTACTCTGTGTGTATCTCATGCCTATCTCTTTTTATTCATGATATTTCCCCCCTTTTAGCTCCTTGAGGGCAGGAACTGTGTTTGCCCTTTTTTATAACTCCACTGTTTGGTCCAGTACTACATCCAGTGCTTCATAAATGCTTGTTGATAGATTTCTTTAATGGTATGATATACCATGGGATTCAAATGCAAAAGAGAAACAATCTCTGTCCTCAAAGAATGATACAATATGTTCACAGGTGAAATACATATGTGCATGTATGTATGTGCATACAAACACATGCGTGTATATCTGTGTATACATAAGTATATTGCGAGTGGGGGAGAGGTGTGGAGGGAGGATATGATATTTGTGTTTAAGAATGTGAAGGGCTATCATGAGTAGAGATTAGAATTGTTCTGTTTGGCTACAAAGGTCAGAACCAGGAACAATGGGTAGAAATTGTGTATGTGTGTGTGCGCACATGTATGTGTGTGCTTATAGATATACATACATATCTACATACACACAATTGGGTAGGGTCCCAATAACCCAAGGAAACAGGAACTAATAGAAAAGCTAAGACTCAACATATATTTTCTGACTCTAAATACAGGGCTCTTTCCTCTCCCATAGTATAGTGTACCTATTGGATTAATGAAGAAAATAAGGAAGATCAAATATTTACATACTTAACATAATTAGCACCATTAGGGAAAGAGATGAGATATAAATCAGGGTTCTAGATACTCCATGCTGTCCATTAGATTTTACTAAATGGGATTTAGTTTGCATTCACCCATACCTTCCCTCTACATTTCTACCTCTCAGAATCCATCATTTCTTTAGAGGCTCAAGTTTAATGCCATCTTTTACAATAAGACTTTTCTGATTCTCCCTGTTTCTTGTGATTTCCCCCCAATTATTTTGTGTCTTTTTTGTTTATACACATATTCCTTCCACATGACAACTTTCCTCATGACAGTTTTGACATATCACAGATCAACATAAAAAATTACTGTAAATGGGAATTTGGGGGGAGTTTTGTGGAAGCCTCAATATTTTTACTTAACATTGGCCTACATATGCCCTATTAACAAATACTTAACACAAATTTTACAATAACCCCAAATTTTAAAATTTTACAAAAAATGTTATTTACAATAACAAATTTGATAAGCATAATTTACAAATTTTACACTTCACAATAAATTTTACTGGTAACACTCCATAAAAGAAAAAGAAAAAAAATTCAGATTTCTCTAGTACAAAGGAAGGGTAAAAGAATTTTATGCATATTTCTCAGATCACAGGGGCACTGCACCTCTAACCCCTTTAATGTGGAAGAGATAACTGTACTAATAAATGTACATGATATCTTTGCCAAGACTAGACAGTAAACTCCTCCAAGATAGGAATTTTGTCCCTTTTGTCTTTGTCTAATAGGGCATAGTACCTGGCACAGAAATTGCACTTAATAAATGTTTGCTAAATGACTGAATTATGCAGTCATTCAACATTTATTAAGCACCTAGTACATACAATTCAGAATTTATTGGACTAGAGAGTGAGCATGCATAGATATTTAGATATATCAGGTCTTGTCCTTGTCTATATAGAGAACTCTTTTTTCCAAAACAGATCAGAGTCACTCTGCAACTTAAAGAGTTGCCTAGAATATTGAGAGATTAAATGAATTACCCAAGGTCACCCAGCCAGACTTGGGACTTAAATTCAAATTTTCCTTGGTCTGAAGCTTGCTCTCTATATACTTTGCAACACTCCCTTTAATATGTTTGATAATTAATTGTATAAAGGTAACAAGTGAGCTCAGAGAAGCTTAAGTCACACATAGGTAGAAGGAATAGAGATCAATGTTATAAAGAGGAGACAAAAAAGAATCACTAAGGACACAGTATCTCAAGTTTCATAAAAGTCAAAAATGATGAAAATTGAGTAAAAGCTATTAGATTTAGCAATTACAAAGTTGCTGGTGACTTTTGAGAGAGTAGTTTCAGTAGAGTAGTGAGATCAGAAGACAGATGACAAAGGGTTGAGAAATGAGGGTTACAAAGAGATGGTAAAGGAGAGGAAAGGATGTACATGTGCAAAAAATGTTTGTAGCAGCTCTTTTTATAGTGGCAAGGAATTGTAAATTGAATGGATGCTCATCAGTTGGGGAATAGCTAAATAAATTATAGTATGTGAATGTAATGAAATATTATTGTTTTGTAAGAAATGATGAGCTGGCTGATTTCAGAAAAGTTTGGAAAGACTTACATGAACAGGTGCTAAATGAAGTGAGCAGAACCAAGAGAACATTGTATACAGTAACAAGATTGTATGATAAATCAACTGTGATGGACTTGGCTTTTTTTTTGACAATGAAGTGATTCAAGGCAATTCCAAAAGACTTGTGATGGAAAGAGTCATTCACATCCACAGAGAAGACTATAGAGACTGAATATGGATCACAGCATTGTATTTTCAATTTTTGTTGTTGTTTGTTTGTTTTCTTGTGTTTTTTTCCCTCATTTTTCCCCTTTTGATCTGATTTTTCTTGTGCAGCATGATAAATGTGGATATATGTTTAGAAGAATTGCACATATTTAACATTTATTAGATTACTTGCTGTCTAGGGGAAGGGAGATGCCCTGAAGCTTTTTATTTTCAAAACATATGCAAAGATAATTTTTCACCATTGAACCTTGCAAAACTTTGTGTTCTAATTTCCCCTCCTTCCCCCCACTTCTTCTCCTAGATAGCAAGTAATTCAATATATGTTAAACATGGTAAAAATATATATAAATCCAATATAGGCATACATATTTATACAATTATCTTGCTGCACAAGATCAAAGGGGGGAAAATGAGAAAAAAATAAAATTCAAAAAGCTATTATTTTTTAAAATTTACATAAAAAAGAAAAAAAGCATGTCTAGAAGATGGAAAGGAAAAAAAAAAGCAATGAGGATGAAAAGAGATAGAGGGAGTGAGTGAAGAAAAGTTTAGGAATTTGAGTGAAAGGATTGAGAGATATAGAATAACTTGAGGTGTTAATAGGAGCAGGGAAAAATCTTATTTTTTTTTTAAAGGATGAGTAAGATATGTTCATTTTTGTAGTGAAAGAATCAATACAGATTGAAAATGAGAGAGAAAAAGAGAATGGTCAATTTTTAAAAATTATTTTTAAAGCATATGGGAGGGGTCATAGGAGATGACCAAAGAAGATATAGAGAAGTTTAGAGATAGGGAGAAAGAACAATGATAAAAAGTTCTGAATGATAGCCTCACTCTTAGTAAAATAAAAATATTTTCATCCTTTAAAGAGTCTTGTACAAAGAAGACTCTTTCCCATCCTTGGTCAATATTACTTGAATGAATGAATGAGGAAATTAAAAACAAACAAACAAACACTTATTCAGCACTTGCTATGTGCGAGGCACTGGTGATACAAATAGAAAACTGCTTAGTGGTTTTCCACATCTAGAATTAATTCCTTTCTTACCTTTATTCTTTAGAATTCATAGCTTCCATTAAAGCATATATCAAAATTTACCTTCTATATAAGGGCTTTCATCATCCCCTCAGTTGTTAGCACAATCTCATTCTTGAAATTATTTTGCATACATTGTATTTACTTCTCTTTGTATAACTTGTATCCTGACACTAAATGTAAATAGGCACTGTTTCCTTTTGGCTTTTGTGTCCCCAGTGCCTTGCATATAGTAGGCACTTCATAAATATTTGTTGAATTTATTTGAATTAGAAACTCTAAATGTGAGGTCTTTGTCCAAGGACCAAAGAATTGACATACAATTGGAAGAGCTAAATCACATCATATTGATGTTCTCATGATAAATGAAACCAGAAGACAAAAGGAATTTGCAGCTAAGGGAAAGGATGTTTCACAGAGTCTCCTTGGACAGGCAAACAAAGGAGTTGATGGAGTTGGTTTCATTGTGCACCCAAAGGCAGCAAGAGACGTCATTTCATGCAATGCTTGTTCATTTTGTAATGGAGTGCTCCTGATGACAATAAAAAAGACCACCATGAAGATAATTGCAGCTTGTGTGCCAGCATCTATGGAAAGGAAGAATGGGTGGAGAAATTCTACAAAGAACTTTATGATATTCTTCAAATCCAATCAACACATACTTTGATACTTGATGAGTTTATTGTGAAGGTAAGCATGGGGTGGGAGGGGGGGGAAGAGCTGGAAAGTATATTGAAAAATATGGCTTAAGTTTAAGAAAATGACACAAAAGACTTGTAGAATATTCAGAAGCCTCATTTCTATATGCCATTAACACTTTCTTTCAAAAGAGAATCATGAGACCTAACACAATTAAATGACCAACTCTTAACAGAAAAGAAATGCAGATTTGTTAATCATATTAGAATTAGCTCTCTGTCTTTGGTCAGATCTTGATCAATATCAACATAAAACTAGAAGAAAGGCTAAAAAATGAGAAGAAAATTTTCTAAATATTTGTAGTGGTTTCAACTTTACTTCTCCAAAGAATCATTCACACCAAAAAATTGAAAAATGTAAAAAATATATATTATTGTTTTTGACATTACAATTTCCTGTAAAAGTTTAATCTACATAGAAGAGCCAACACAAAGAGGAGGCCAAAAGAGTCCAGAAACTATTTTACTCAAAAACATTTGATTTCTTTGCTAAGTTAACAAAGATGGCAAAAGGGTAATGCCAGCTTATAATAAAATCATTTGTAAAACAGTAAATGACATAAAACATAAAAAAAACATTAAAATATAAAAAAAATGGAAGCAAAAAAAATTTTTTTTTCAGAGAATTTTCCATAAGAATCAAATGAATCATAGCCTCCTAAGTACATTCATAGATAAAACCAAAAAGTGAACAATAGCTATAAAATGGAATAAATTTGGAGATTTAAGTGTCTTTCTCAGGCTCACAAAGCTAGAGAGTCTCTGAGGCTAGATTTGTATACTTTCTGACTATAGGCCTAGTATTCTATCCACTGGACTGCCTACCCACCTTTAACAAAAAAGATGTAGAATTGGGACATAAAACAATGAAGTTCTGAAGAATTACTAAGGATACACCAAAGTAAACCCATATTAGAGCCAATGTGATATTTTTAAATAAGTTTTTTCAATTAACAAGTATTTATTTTCTTTCCCTCCTCCCTGCCCTTTCCTCCCCTCACTGGAAAGCAAAACAAAACCTTGTACAAAGTAGAAATAGAGATGCAAAATAAATTCCCATATTGACCATGTCAAAAAAAAAAAAAAAGGTGAGTGATTCTGAATTTGTAGTTCCGACCCTTTCTATCAGAATATGGGGAACATTTTTCAACACTGGGACACTGGAATCATAGTTGACCATTTCAATTTTTAAATTTCCTAAGTCTTTTAAAGTTATTGTTACAATTTTGTCATATGAAAAGTTCTGATTCTCTTCACATTACTTTGACACCAATATCTCTAAAGCATTGCAAGATTGTTTTACAAAAATAGCTCAGGTAATAATACTTTCATTTCCTAATTTGTTCAACTATTAAATGAGTTCTTATTAAGTATTTTCTATGTACAATGCATGATTCTAGATACTGGAAATAAAAAGACAAAAAAGAAAAAAAATTGTAAGTATAATCTTTGCCTTCAACAAGCTTACATTTCTTTGGATTTGGAATTAGAAGGTTGTTAAAAGATAACTAAATGACAACTGAGCAAATTTTAACAACATATTCCACATATTTATTTTCTCATTTTTATAGAATCATAAAATGTTATCATAGTGAAGTAACATTCCCTGAGAATATCAGAAAAGAATCCTCAGGATTTCACAGACTATTTTCAGCAATGTACTGTATCTCTTCTATCTATTATAGTCACATAATTTACCTGAAAGATACAGAGAATGCAAAAGACTACAATATTCATTTTTTGATGAATAAAAACCTATATTAGAATGGAAGAGTCAGACATAGCTTAAAAGCAAGAGTTCTTAACCTTGGATCCACTAATTTTTTATTTTTTTGTTTTTCTTTTTTTTTATGCAAAACTGCCATGGTGATTTATTTATTTATTTATTTATTTTTTACTTTATACTTTTTTTTTTAATTAAAGCTTTTTATTTGCAAAACATATGTATGGGTAATCCTTCAACATTGGCCCTTACAAAGCTTTCCCTTACAAATTTTCTCCCCCTAGTCCCCACCCCTCCCCTAGATGTCAGGAAGTCTACTACATGTTAATTATGTTAAAATACTTGACAAATCAAATATGTGTATACATATTTTTACAGTTATCTTGCTGTGCAAAAAAAGTTGGATCTACAAGAAAAAAAAATCTGAGAAGGGAAACATAATGCAAGCAAACATCAATAGAGAGCATGAAAGTGTTATGTTGTGGTCCACATTTCATATCCCTTTCTCTGGGTGTATATGGCTTTCTTCACTGAACAACTGGAACTGGTTTGAAACATTTCAATCCACTAATTTTTTCAAAAAAATTTTTGATAATGTTGTAAAATAGTTCCAAAGGACTTCATGGTAAATAATGCAATCCACCTTCCAAGAAAGAACTGATGGATTTTGAATGTAGATTGAAGCACATTATTTTATACTTTCTGCATTGTTTTTCATGTTTTTTTTTTCCTCCTTTGGGTCCATGTTTTCTTTCATAACATGACTAACATAGAAATATGTTTTGCATGATCGCACCTGTATAACCTATATCAAATTGCTTACCGTTTTGGGGAGAGGAGAAGCTTCAAGAGATGAGAAAAACAATATATTCCATTCTTAGGTTGATTAGGGACCTTCTTAATTAAATTTGGAATACAAAATTTAAAAAAAAGAATGTTAAATTACAAGTAATTGGAAAAGATAAAATATTCAAAATTTTTGATAACTATTTCAAAGTAATTGGTTTTTTTTTTATAATCCTCTGTATTTTATTATTTTATGCATTTAAAACCTTATTCTGAGAAGAGGTCCATAGGCTCCACTAGACTGCCAAAGGAATCCATGATGAAGAAAAAGGTTGAAAATCTTTGCTTTATCAAAAAGTTATCAAACTGTGCATATCCTTTGACCCAGCAGTGTTTCCATTGGGCTTATATCCCAAAGAAATCATAAAGGAAGGAAAGGGCCCCACATGTGCAAGAATGTTTGTGACAGCCCTTTTTGTAGTGGCTAGAAACTGGAAACTGAATGGATGCCCATCAATTGGAGAGTGGCTGAATAAATTATGGCATATGAATGTTATGGAATATTATTGCTTTGTAAGAAACGTCCAGCAGGACGATTTCAGAGAGGCCTGGAGAGATTTACATGACATGATGCTGAGTGAAACGAGCAGAACCAGAAGATCATTATATACCGCAACAACAATATTACATGATGATCAATTCTGATGGACATGGTTCTCTTCAACAATGAAATGTCTCAAACCAGTTCCAACTGTTTACTGAAGAAAGCCATATACACCCAGAGAGAGGGATATGAAATGTGGACCACAACATATCATCTTCATGATCTCTATCAATGTTTGCTAACATTGGGTTTCCTTTAGCAGATATTTTTTGTTCATGTAGATACAATTATTCTTGTACAGCAAGATAAGTATGGAAATATGTATAAATATATTCGACTTGTCAAGTATTTTAATATAATTAACATGTAGTGGACTTCCTGCCATCTAGGGGAGGGGAAGGGACTGGGGGGGGGGAATTTATAACAGAAAGCTTTGTAAAGATCAATGTTGAGGAACTACCCATACATATGTTATGCAAATAAAAAGCTTTAATTTAAAAAAAAAAGAAAGTTTTCTATTTAAAAAAAAAAAAAGAAAATCTTTGCTTTAAAGATACTCCTTAATAAGGAGTCCCTCATGTAAATGTTATGACTTTTCAAGTCCTTCCTTGATACATGGAGCCAGAGATGACTTGTGTCAAAAGCCCTCACATACTATGTGCTATTAAAAAATGATGAGCTCAGTGATCTTAGAAAAATATAGAAAGATTTACATGAAATAATGAAAAGTGAAATGAGCAGAAACAAGAGCATTGTATATACAGAAACAGCGATTTTTAAAGAATGACTTGAATGGATAAGTAATTTTGACTATTATAACTATTCAAATTAACTATGAAGGACATATGAAGAAAGATACTATCTGCATCTAGAGAAAGAACTGATAACAGATCTGTATAAAATAATTTTACATATATGCATATATTTCTATTTTTGTATAATGTTACCCATCTCTAGGGTAGGGGTAAGAAAAAAAGAAAAGAAAGGGAAAAATAAATTTTCATGATAACTATATTATAAATTTTAAAAGAATAGCAAATTGTACATAATAGATTTGAGTATTAAGTACAATT
Organism: Myrmecobius fasciatus; assembly: GCA_023553655.1. Taxonomy (NCBI): domain Eukaryota; kingdom Metazoa; phylum Chordata; class Mammalia; order Dasyuromorphia; family Myrmecobiidae; genus Myrmecobius; species Myrmecobius fasciatus. The sequence continues at coordinate 283,822 of JAJPUD010000993.1, read as the reverse complement.
ATCTTTTATTATAGAAATGCTTACTTTATTCCATAAATTAAAAATAAATAAAATTTTTAAAATATAAAAAATGAATACCAAGCAAGAAAAACAGACATGTATATTTGTGAGAGATATTTTCTCTTTCCCCATGCTTTTTGGTTTCTTTTCTTTCTTTCTTTTTGTTCTTGTTAAAGCTTTTTATTTGTAAAACATATGTATAGGTAATTTGTCAACATTGACCCTTGCAAAGCTTTCTGTTACAAATTTTTCCCTCCTACCCCCCCACCCCCTTCCCTAGATGGCAGGAAGTCTAATACATGTTAATTATGGTAAAATATTTGACAGATCAAATATGTGTATGCATATTTATACAGTTATCTTGCTGTATAGGAAAGGAAAAACAAAAACAAAAAAAAAACCTGAGTAGGAAAACATAATGCAAGCAAACATCAATAGAGAGTGTGAAAATGCTATGTTGTGGTCCAGACTCAGATCCCACAGGCCTCTCCCTGGGTGTACATGGCTTTGTTCATCACTGAGCAACTGGAACTGGTTTGAAACATCTCATTGTTGGAAAATAACCATGTCCATCAGAATAGATCATCGTATAGTCTTATTGTTGCCGTGTACAATGATCTCCTGGTTCTGCTCATTTCACTCAGCATCAGTTCATGCAAGTGTCTCCAGTCCTCTCTGAAATCATCCTGCTGGTTGTTTCTTGTAGAACAATAATATTCCATAACATTCATATACCATAATTTATTCAGCCATTCTCCAATTGATGGGCATCCCTTCAGTTTCCAGTTCCTTGCCACTACAAAAAGGACTGCCACAAACATTCTTGCACATGTGGGGCTCTTTCCTTCCTTTAAGATCTCTTTGGGATATAGGCTTAGTAGAAACACTGCTGGGTCAGAGGGTATGCACAGTTTGATAACTTTTTGAGCATAGCTCCAAATTGCTCTCCAGATTGGTTGGATCTGTTCACAGTTCCACCAACAATGTATCAGTGTCCCAGTTTTCCCACATCACCTCCAACATTCGTCATTATCTTTTCCTGTCATCTTAGCAAATCTGACAGGTGTGTAATGGTACCTCAGAGTTGTCTTAATTTGCATTTCTCTGATCAATAGAGATTTGGAGCACCTTCTCATATGACTACAAATAGTTTTAATTTCATCATCTGAAAATTGCTCATATCCTTTGACCATTTATCAATTGGAGAGTGGCTTGAATTCTTATAAATATGAGACTATTCTCTATATATTTTAGAAATGAGGCCTTCATCAGAACCCTTAAATGTAAAGATGATTTCCCAATTTATTGCTTCCCTCCTAATCTTGTCTGCATTAGTTTTGTTTGTACAAAAACTTTTTAACTTAATATAATCAAAATTATCTATCTGGTGTTCAATTAAGAGTTCCAGTTCTTCTTTGGACACAAATTCCTTCCTTCTCCACAGGTCTGAGAGGTAAACTATCCTATGTTCCTCCAATTTGCTTATAGTATCACTCTATAGATAAATGTTGAACCCATTTAGATCTTATCTTGGTATGTGGTGTTAGGTGTGGGTCAAGCCCTAATTTCTTCCATATTAGTTTCCAATTTTCCCAGGAGTTTTTGTCAAATAGTGAGTTCTTATCCCAAAAGCTGGGATCTTTGGGTTTATCAAACACTAGACTGCTATAGTTATGCCTAGTTTGTCCTGTGATCCTATCCTATTCCACTGATCGACTACTCTATTTCTTAGCCAGGACCAAATGGTTTTGATGACCGCTGCTTTATAATATAGTTTTAGATCTGGCATGCAAGGCTGCCCTCATCAGCCTTTTTTTTTTTTTTTTTTTCTTTTTGGTTTCTTGAAACACTTCCATGTTCACAATTTTATTTTGTTTTTTAGTCATTTTTAGTTGTGTCCAATTTTTGTGATCTTCCTTGGGATTTTCTTGGCAGATATGGGGGTAGTTTGCTATTTTCTTTTTCATTCATTTTACCTATGAGAAAACCGAGGCAACGGTGTTAAATGACTTGTCCATGGTCACACAGCTAGTAAGTATGTAAAGCCACATTTAAATTTGTGTCTTCTTGACTCTAGGTCCAATACTATATCCACTGTGTCACCTGGCTACTATTATTTTAGCCTCATATTAGCCTAATATTGGGAGAGAAGAAATACTAGTATCTAGTACTTATGTGTACTTTACAAATATCTCATTTTATTCTCACAATAACTATGGAAGGTAGGTGCTACAATTATTCCATTTTGTATACAAAAAAACTGAGGTAGAAGTTAAGTGACTTGCCAAATGTCTAAAACACATAGTGTCTAAAACAGAAGTTGAATTCATGTTTTCCTGAGTCAGGGGCTAGTGCTCTATTCATTTTACTCCCATTTTACAGATGAAGAAATTGAGCCTCAGAGGAGTTTTTGATTTACCTAAGATTATATAGCTACTGAGAGAAATTAATAGCCAGGTTTCCTGACTCAGCTCTTTCCAGTAGATCATATGAGCCATTACAAGCATTTTTATAAGTATTCATTTATTTGGCTGAGGTACTTCTGTGAACAGATTTTACTGATCAGCCTCTCCTAAAAAATCATCTCCCCAACTTGTACATAAATACTTTTTGGAACCTCCAGGAACCTAGATTGTCAATTACTTGGTTTGCATCTCAAAAATGAACAGAGAGGCCCATTAGCTCAGGCAGTCCTAACATGCAAAATGAATTGTACAAAGGGCAGTAAATATATGAGGGAGATGGATGGCAGGAAGTGAAGTCATAGATAAATAAAAGCCTTCATGGATTTTATTTGAAAACTCCTGAAGCAGCATGCCCCCGTCACTCTGATATATTAGCTGCAATTGGCACATTCCCTGTGGGGAGAGACATGTGTCTTTTGGACTAAACTCAACTAGACCCGGATATTCAACCTCAGCTTCCATCTACAGAACTGATTTGTGAAAATGTCTCTACTTCATGGTATTTATGAGTTTTAAAAGCATGTAAAGTACTTTATACAGTTCTTTCAAAAGAGTGAAAACATAAATAACATTCTAGGAAGGAATGAATTTGAAACCACGGGAGCAATTGAGAAGGCAGTTATCTCTCTGGGTATTCTGATTCATATAACATTATGTAAAAAAGAATAAAAAAAGCTTCAGGAGATAAGAAAAATAAATAAAATACTGTATTCTCACGTTGATCTGGGACCCTCATGATTAAATCAACCCACCTGATTAAATTACCAGATGTACATCAATTTACATCTCCTAAATCCTTCAAGAGCATATGATTTCGCAGCACAGTGGATAGGGTTCTATATTAGCAGTCAGGAAGACCTGGCTTCAAATTCTTCCTCTGACACTGTATCAACTTGGACAAGTCACTAAATTTCTCCATTTACAAAGTGAGAGAGTTGGATTCCTTGGCCTTTAGGGTCCCTTTCATCTCAAAATTTCTAATGCTGAAGGAGCATTACCATGGAAGTGATGGAAAATTTTTACTAGAAACACCTGAGGATAATAATAGCACCTACTTCACAGGATTGTTTTGGGGATTACCTAAGATCACATTTGTTAAATATGTTTGGTAAACTTTGCAGACCTTTAAAAGGCTATATAAATGTATAATTATTTTTATTATTATTTAATTTGATTGGAGTAATTTTATAATGAAGGTAATATAAAGACAATCACCCTCATTTTCTAGATAAAGAAGCAAATTCAAATAAATTAAGTGATAACTTATAGAAAACAATTCAAATCCATTTCTTACTCCAAATCTCATATTTTTCTCTCTATACTACAGTCCTTTCGTACTTTTGAAATCAATGGCCCAGAAAAAAGTAACCTGTTCTTCTGAAACAGCTTTCAGTTCTTTCAAAGATAATTATGGACTAGAAATGGAGGGGTAACAACAAATGCAGATTGACCAAGTAATGGAATGCTGTAATTGTGTTGTCATATGGAAGACTTGTGGGTGGGCCCAGTTTGCAAATTTATCTATGGCTAGCAAAATGAAAAGGCATTTGTGCTCTTCAATGGGAAGGTAGCTCAGTCCTTACTAAATGGAAAGAACAGGTTTGCTTATAAAGCCTCTTTATAAATATTTTTTTTAGAATGTGATTTAGGGATAATCTCAGGATGGGATTTAAACTAAACAGAATGACATTTACATAGAAATGGCCTGTAATAGGAGAATAAATGACGTGCTTTAGGATATAATGTGTTGAAGTACATAATACACAGGGTGGAGAAAAAAAAAGATGCCAATTCAAGATCAAACCTTTCCATTAGTTAGTTCCCTGTGGGAACTTGGGCAAGTCACTTCTCTCAAGATCTATTTCCTCAATATAAAATGGTTTTTTAACTACAATGTTCACACCCTTTGACCCAAAGATCTCAGTGTTAAGCATGTGCCCCAAGGAGATCAAGGACAAAAAGATAGGGGAAAAGAACATATGATTTCCTTCATTAGGGAACTCCCACTGCTGATGTAAGTCAGTACCCACCCTGCATTTTATAGTTTTATATAATCTTAGAACCATAATATAAATATAGAGTCTAGAACATGGAAAAGTTAAACATCTTTTTTCCAGGTTGTGAAGTCAAATATGTGTCAGAAGTGGGACTTGTACCTGAAACTCTGCTCTATGAAGTTGCTTATTTTTCTCCTCATAAACTCTAAAATATCCATAGAATCATCGATTGAACAACAGACTCCACTGTGATATATGATTGCAATGGAATATTATTGGGGGGACGGAACAGACATTTATTAAACACCTACTATATGCCAGCACTGCACCAAGTGTTTCACAAAAATTTCATTTTTATTTTTACAACATAGCTTAGGAGGTAGTAATGTTACCATTCCCAATTTAGAGCTGAGGAAACAAAACAAAGTTTAATTGACTTGCCTAAGTTCACACAGCTGAAGTCTGATGTTGAATTTGAATTCTAGGCCCAGTGATCTATCCACTCTGACACCTAGCTACCTAGGTCTTTAAGCCATAAAAAATGGTGAATGTGAGGAATTTAAAGAAATTTAGTAGACTTTCAGGAGTGAGTTAAGGTAAACTGAACCAGGAAAACAATCTATACAAGGAGTGTTACAGTGCAAACAGAAACATCAACAAAGATAACTGGATGCTGTTTAATTAATTATGGCCCCAGGGAAGAGAGAAGAAAATGTACCTCCCAGCTTTTCCTTTTCCTTTTTTTTTCTTCCTTTCTTCCTCTTCTTCTTCTTCTTTTTTGAAGAGGTGGGGAACTATGGGTGTGGAATGTAGAATGTGCTCTCAAATGTGTTGGGTTTTTTAAATTTAAATAAAAGATTTTTGGCACAAGAAAGGCATTTGAAAGGACATATTTAGAAATGAATATGTTATAAAAACAAAAGGCATCACTAAAACTTTTTAAAATGAAGAGACTGGAGTAAAATTCTAGTATTGTAGATTTTTGTACAGAAGTCATGAACCAGTCAGTATAGTATGAGCTAACTTAAGGTCTCTAGATAACATATCTTTTCTTTCTCCTTTTCTTTTTTTCTTTCTTTCTTTCTTTTTTTAAAATAGTATTTTATTTTTCCAAATACATGTAAAGATAGTTTTCAACATTCATTTTACCCCCTCAATTGTAACAGGTCTTTTGTGCTTCTTCATGTGATATAATTTACCCCATTTTACCTCCCTTTTCCTCTTCTCCTAGTACAATATGTTTTCCATCCCTAATTTCTTTTTTTTTTTTAATTATCACATTGTTTTTTTCACTAATAGTAAAAGCATTTCCTCCATTACTGCAGGTGATAATCTGCCATGTCATAGTAAATGGTCCTTGGGAATTATTGTGGCCAAAATAACATCTCCCCCTCAAAAAAAATTTTTTTTTCTTAGAAACCAATCTTCTAGAAATGAATAGTTTTGCTTCTAGGCTTGAGTAGGTTGAGCTGATCCTCCAGTAATAGATGTTATTCATACTCTTTGACACAGCCGTGTTTCTATTGGGCCTATATCCCAAAGAGATCTTAAAGGAGGGAAAGGGACCCACATGTGCAAGAATGTTTGTGGCAGCCCTTTTAGTAGTGGCTAGAAACTGGAAACTGAATGGATGCCCTTCAATTGGAGAATGGCTGAATAAATTATGGTATATGAATATCATGGAATATTATTGTTCTGTGAGAAACGACCAGCAGGATGATTTCAGAGAGGCCTGGAGAGACTTGCATGAACTGATGTTGAGTGAAATGAGCAGAACCAGGAGATCATTGTACACGGCAACAACAATACTATATGATGATCAATTCTGATGGACATGGCTCTCTTCAACAATGAAATGTTTCAAACCAGTTCTAGTTGTTCAGTGATGAAGAAAACCGCATACACCCAGGGAGAGGCCTGTGGGATCTGAGTCTGGGCCACAGCATAGCATTTTCACACTCTTTTGATGTTTGCTTGCATTATGTTTTCCTTCTCAGGTTTTTTTTTTTTTTTTTTCCTTTCCTATACACCAAGATAACTGTATAAATATATATACACATATTCGATTTGTCAAATATTTTAACATAATTAACATGTATTAGACTTCTTGCCATCTAGAAGAGGGGGCAGGGGGGCAGGAGGGAAAAATTTGTAACAGAAAGCTTTTCAAGAGTCAATATTGAAAAATTACCTATACATATGTTTTGCAAATAAAAAGCTTTAATATGAAAAAAAAATAGATGTTATTCATTACCAGGCCCATTCCTGAAGCCTTTTCATTTGCATCAGAATAAATTTCATTTGATGGGCTCTGTGATTCCATCTTTGCAGAGAACTATCATTGAAGAAAGACTCCACCTCTTCTCTTTCTCCTCCCTCCTTCCAAGCAGATTGGCACCTACTCTATGATTTGCAGTGGCATCTGGTTAATGCAGTGGAGAGAGTCCTGGACTTAAAGTTCAGAATATTTAACTTCAAATCAGACTTCAGGCACTCAGTGACTGTGTGACTCTGGACAAGTCACTTCTGTCTGCCTCAGGTTCCTCATCTATAAAATGGAGATAATAGTACCTACTTCCCAGGGTTGTGAGTAATATCAGATAACTGTAAAAAACACTTGGCACAGTATCTGGAACATAATAAGCAATATATAAATGTTTATCATTATTATTATTACAATTTAAAAGAATTGACTAAGATAACTGAAATCTTTTGTTTTTCTTTTTTTTAAAAGCTATTTATTTTCAAAACATATGCAGTTTTCAGCATTCACCCTTTGAAAATCTTTTGTTCCAAGTTTTTGAGAACTGAAATCTTAAGTAACTTGCCCAGTTTTATTGAAGACTCCAACCAGAAAACAGTTCAAGACATTGTATTGTTGAAAGAATGAATAGCCTTGGCCCTATGACTTATGTCTTACAATCCCTCCTAATGAATGAAGAAGGCTTTCCTCCTCTCCTTTAAGGTTAAAGCCTTGCCTTAGTGGATTATCTCTAATTTATCTCATATATATCTTGTTTATTCATGGTTTTCATGTTGTCTCTTCCATCTCCCTTATTTGATTTTTTAGCAGGGATTTTTTGGGGGGGACTTTTTTGTATACTCAGCACTTAGCACTCTGCCTGGTATATGTTGTGTTTAATAAATGTTGTTAACTTGATAAATTGACTTAATCCATTGCAACTTGTATGTGCTATTCATTCCTTAATATTATATATAATTGTGTGTTCAAGTTTATGGGGGAAAAGTATTTATTCTCTGATACTCTGGTATTAGAAATTAAGTGGTCCTAATTCTAAGGATAATTACCACCTATCCACAGTGAGAGTTCTGAAATAATTTGTCTTGGTTTCCTGTCCTCAAATGTCAATAAATCCTGTCAGTGGAAGGGAGTGAGAAACAATATATGTGGAAAGCACTTTCAAGGAAGTATGCATCATCATAGAAAACAGAAATCCTTCTCCAACCCTTAATTCCAGTGCCTTCCTCCATTATTTTCATTTTTAAGCTATATATATATATGTATGTATGTGAATACGCATACACACAATACTATATAATGTATATTATCAATGGCTTGCTCTGTATATATTTGCTTGAATGTTTTCTCCCCTATTAATTTTCAAGGTCTAGAGGATTAGGACTATCTTTTGCCTTTTTTGTTTTGCTAAATTTTATATCCCCAGCTCTTAACATAGTAACTGGCACATGGCACTAAATAAATGTTTGTTGATTGATTGATTATTATTTTTTGCTCGTGTATTTTAATTTGGATTCCTTTTAGTTGTATATAATTTTTAAATGTAGTTTTTTTCTCTTTATAAAGTACAACATATTATCTATCACAGGGATTAGATAAAAATTTTTTCTTTTGAAAAACCTGAATGCAGACAAAATCATTTTGAAATCCAAGCAAGGACAATTTATACTAAAATGAAAGTAATGATAAAAGCTCATATTTTTATCATACCTTCATCACAACAATCCTATGAAGTAGGTAGAAGGAATAGTTTTCTCCACTTTATAGATAAAGGAATTGAAAGTCATATTAGTTAAAGAACTTAAATGTGGTCTTACCTATAGAAAGTAGCCTCCTCCATCCCCCCAGGATATGAACCTCTTCTTTGGTATCTCAGTCCCCCTGAAAGCTATCTAAAGTTCCCAGAACACTTTACGTCTTCACTTGTAGGACAGGGGAAACTTGGTTCCATTCTAACCCCAAGTCACAGAGATGAGATGTTTGGGTGTGACAAAATATTAACACCTTATTATTCTTTCGTGGTATGAACACCTCTCTGATTGAAATGTAAGAGAACCAATGCTATTGGACAAATAATTGGTCACACTCCTGGAAGAGCCTTAAAAGATGTAGTTCCAGGCAGTTTTGAGCAGAAACTAGTAGTTTAGAACAATCAGTTCTCTGAGAGGGAATTACTCTTGGAGATGGAAGAACGATTTCTTTCTTCTCTCTTTTCTCCTGCCATTGGCCATAATATCTAGAAATGGAAGTACTTATCAATTTAGCAAGGAATCAGTCTGAAATATATAAACACTCCTCAGAATGATGTGGATACAAAAGAGGCTGTCACTCAAGGAAAGAAGCATCTTCCAGTACTGGGAACTCTGGAAGCAAAGAAGATAGCAGCTATGGACTCAAAACAACTAGCCTATGATGATCAATTCTGATGGAGGTGGCTCTCTTCAACAATGAAATGTTTCAAACCAGTTCCAATTGTTCAGTAAAGAAGGCCATATACACTCAGAGAGAGGGATATGAGATATGGACTACAACATATCATTTTTATGCTCTCTATCCATGTTTGCTTGCATTGGGTTTCCTTTTTCAGATTTTTTTGTTCATGTAGATACAGCAAGATAAGTATGGAAATATGTATACATATATTCGACTTGTCAAATATTTTAATATAATTAACATGTAGTGGACTTCCTGCCATCTAGGGGAGGGGAGAGGAATGGGGGGGGGAAATTTGTAACTGAAAGCTTTGTAATGGTCAATGTTGAAGAATTACCCATACATATGTTATGCAAATAAAAAGCTTTAATTAAAACAAACAAACAAACAAACAACAACAACAACAACAACAAAACCCAGCTAGCCTGGGGAATGAGAATTGAGGAAATCAGATCTGGGACCCCAATAAAACAGCACCCCTAACAGAGATGCTGTGACCAGGAAGGAATTTTATGAAATTTCCAAAAGAGAGGAAAGACTTCATGGCAGAGTATTACTGAAAAAATGAGTAGCCATCCTTACATATGTCTACTGTTGTATTCTCTAGTTTCTGTCTTTTCTTCCCTCATATGCTTTATGTATTTGTATATTTATGGAGGGGATGTTGTATTAGTTAATGCCTTTACTAAGAGCTAATTGTGACCATTGACTATTTTTGGGAAGAATACAAATAGTAGCTTACTAACTATAATTGTAAGAGTTCAGTTTTATAGATTTATGTCTTTGAATCTGAAAGAAGTCATCCCCTTGAAAACTTAACCTGCAAACCTGTGCATATTGAGTGGGGTCATGGGAGGTGATACACACTTAAAATAATAGCTGATGAGCCCCCACTGAGGTTCTTTTTAATAGATCAAACAGAATATGACTAGCTCACTAAATTAAGTAGCATAGAAAAGCTACAACAAAAATTTACACGCACATTGAGAATACTTTTTCACATATTTACAAAAATATTTTTCCTTTTCCCTAATACAATTCTACTCCTTTCCTCCTACTTGCTCTTCTTTGCAATATGGAAAAGGAACCTAGGCAACTAGGCAATTGCATTGGCTCCCAAATGGCCTTTCTTCTTCCCCAACATAGTGAGAAGGGAGATAGATTTGTAGAAACTCTTGGAAGTATTCTGGAAGCTAACAACTGTCATTGGGAAAGCCTCCTAACTATTGTTTCTACTAGGGATGTAGATGAAGGGATAGCCTTTTGGAGTCTCCCTCCCTCCCCCACCAAAAAAAAAGTATGTACAATGTTCTGTCTGCCACCCACACTAGTTTCATTTTCAACTTTTGATTCTATCTCTTTTCAAGAAATATTTGCTATACAGAGAAACATTCCTTCCCCGTGAGCCTTGTGAATGACTATCCTGGCATATTTTTCAGGATCTTCTCCCAATGATCTCACTCTCTGCCTCAAAGACTGATGGGAACATAGATACTATACAGAGACGCTGAATCCACCCGGATACAGGTCCATTACATTATAATTTCATTTCTATCATACCATAGTTGCCTCTTTATAACACATTCTTTTAACTATTAGTAATCTTATTTTTTCAGAGCCTCTTTTCTCCTTCTTTGTAAAATGAGATAGTGATAGGATCTGTCTCAAGGGAATTGCTGTCAAGATAAAATAAGATAACAAATATGATGTAATTTGCAAGTCTTGAAATTAGGTAAATGTCAGCAATTGATATTGCCACCTATCACTATTGGAAAATTGCAGAATTAAAATAGCTGTTAACCCATCTGGCTAGAGAGGAGAACATTATTTATTTTCACTACTAGCTGCTTTTTGAGGTCTTATAATAGTAAACTAAGAAAAGGAACTGATAAATGTTCATAGTTTTAACTAATCTAATCATAACAAAACTTTTTGTTTTGTTTTGTTTTTAAATGTCTGTAGCAAAGGCTTCCATTAAAAGTGGCTGTTGGAACAAGACATCCTTCTGGTTAAAGGTTTTTTTGGGGGGTTTTTTTTTTCCTGTCAGAAAAGTCATTATTTAACAGGGTATCCTGGGTGGCCCTGTTATTCTAAGGTTATCTCCACTTGATGCCAAAACATCTGGGTGAAAAATGTCAGGCAGACATTCATGCTGTTTAAAAAAAAATATAGATGTTCAATATTGTATAGAGAGGGGGAAAAAGTCTAAATGATGACCCCCTTTATCTGGAGGCTTTGATGTTGCATATACATAGTTTAAGAAACCAAAAATTTCACAAGACTCAGAAAATACCACAGCCTAAGGCAGGTAGGTTGAGAGTGCCTGACCTAGAGCCAAGAATACCTGAGATCAAAACCACCTTAGATAGCCTTACTAGCTATATGAAGCTGACTGCCTTGGTTTCTTCTGTAAACTGAGAATAAGAATTGCACCTGACTCATGGGGTTGTTGTAAGGATTAAATGAGATACAGCATTCTATAAGTGCTAGCTATTTTTATTAAGGGAGAACTTAGAATATGATATATCAGAGTTGCAAGGGAAGACCATGTAGTATTAGAGAAGGAAATTAGACCAGAGAATGATGGGATTGGAAGGGACCTTCAAGACCATTCCAGTCCCCTTCTTTTATAGAAGGAAAAACAAAACAAAACAAAACACAGAATCAGAAAGGACTAGTGGCTAATCCAAAATCAGAGCTAGGATGAACTGACTCCTACCCAGCTTGGTGCTCTTAACACTATGCTTCACTATCAGTCATCCAATGAGAAAATTTTAAAGAAAACTATTAAATGTCTTATGGATCCTAAAACAATGATTAAATTACATTTGGTAGAATTTTTAGTTTTAAATATTTTTTAAAATCCTACATGAATAGACTCATAAATGTACAGATATATACACATATGTGTATATGTATATATGTGTATATACACCTGAATAAAGAATCCATGTAATGTGCTTCTCTGTATCCTTTACAGATGAGCATACTTCCTTCCTTCCAATCCTTGGATAGCTTTAATGTAGTACAAAGCATTTTTCTTTTCTTTTTTTTAATTAAAGCTTTTTATTTGCAAAACATATGTATGGGTGATTTTTCTAACATTGACCCTTGCAAAGCTTTCTGTTACAAATTTTTCCCCCCTAATCTCCACCCCTCCCCTAGGTGGCAGGAAATCCACTACATGTTAATTATGTTAAAATACTTGACAAATCAAATATGTATACACATATTTCCACACTTATCTTGTTGTGCAAGAAAAATCGTATCTACAAGAAAAAAAATCTGGGAAAGGAAACACAATGCAAGCAAACATCAATAGAGAGCATGGAAATGTTATATTGTGGTCCAGATTTCATATCCCTCTCTCTGGGTGTATATGGCTTTCTTTACTGAACAATTGGAACTGGTTTGAAGTATTTCATTGTTGAAGAGAGCCGTGTCCATCAGAATTAATCATCATATAATCTTCTTGTTGCCACAAAGCACTTTTCTTAATGATACTTGTGCTGTCAATCTCACAAAGCACAAATATTATTATCTTCATATTAGAGATGAAAAGACTGAGTTCCAAGATGGGTGACTTGAAACCAGGTCTGCTGACTACTAGCTGATAATGGATTTAGACCAAGGGGTCCCTGGATATACTAGCAATAACTATATTTGCTTTCTCATTTCAGAGCTACATTTTGATAGAGACTCAATGAGATCCCATATTCCTGAGGCTCTTAAAATTCAAGCTCCAAGCCCATTCTGTAATATCTATACATTCATTTATTCAGATTACAAACTACATACCTAGCAGCCTAAAACCGGGAGCTTTAATCCAGCCTTTTTTTTTTTTTTTTTTTTTTGCTATTTGACAATAGAAATGTTTAATTGATGCAGGTTTTTTTTAAAGTTTCATTTTATAGCACAGTTATGTTATCACTCTGAAGACATGAAATATTGGCTTTCCCCTGTATTTTTCCCCCAGATTTTTTTCTATTCAATTCACCTGTTTGTAGAGTTCACTACTACCATTATCAAAAATAAAATTAATAATTTTCAAAACAAAGGAAAACAGAAATTTGAAGGATCTGTGAGATAGGTGCATGAATGCACATAATGTGTATGCTTCAAAGAATTATATTTCTTGTCAAATGGATTATTGGTTTTGGTATTTGTAATTTAAAATGTAAAGTAAAATGGAACATAGTCCTCTAATTATTTTGAAATTAAAACCTGTGTCACATTTTAAAGGAAAGAATATCACCACATTTTAATTTGATGTTTAAAATAGTCGAAATAAATATTGTATATAGAATCCTAGGATTGAAAAAGAGATTTGAAATCTCATATGCTATATCTCCTTATTTTTATGTAGAACATCATATTTATATACCAAGTTTATAAGAATCTTTATTATGAAAAGTTTCTATCTACCTAACATTAAAACAATTGTTGAATTTTTTTTAATGACCCATCAAATCTTGCTGTGGGAAAAGCATTGGATTTGGAATCTAAATACTAGACTTGAGACTTAATTTGTGTCAGCCTATATTTAACTTGAGAGAGGCTAAACCACCTGTTGAACATCATCCAACTAGTATGTGCTGAGGTAGGATTTGAGATCAAGTCTTCCTTACTCTAAGACCAGCTTCTGATCCAGATTGCTAGTAATGCAGTCATAGACTGATGAACACTGGATGACCTGGCTCAAACATTTACTAGATGTGTGGCTTGGACAAATCATTTAACCCCTACCTGTCTCAGTTCTTTAACTGCAAAATGGGCATAATAAATGCATTTCCTTTTCAGGTTGAAGATCAAATGAGATTTATAAAAAAATTGCTTAGCAAAGTATCTGGCACATGGTAGTTTCTATGTATTTATAATGTTTATTCCTATTTCTTTCCCAATCTGTTATATAACCTAGCTTCTCTCATGTTGAGGAAGTCTTAGCCTGATGCTAATGAATCTATTCTGACAATGCAATTCAAGGCAATGGTACAGTAGAGTCAACTTGGAAAAGGACAATATTTACACAGAACTACAATTGATGGTCACTGTCCCTCTTTCCTACCCCAGGAGTTTCTAATATCATTGTAGAAATAAGACAAGTTCACTGGAAACAAATAAGAGGGTAGTAATTAAATGTTAATAACAAGTCACTTTATATTGGACTTAATTTTTTAAAAATAGCATTTTATTTTTTCAAAGATGCAAAGATAGTTTTCAACATTCACCTTTGCAAAACCTTGTGTTCCAGATTTTTCTTCTTTCTTCCTTCCCTCCCTCCTCCCCAAGAGAGCAAACAATCTGATATAGGCTAAACATGTGCAATTCTTTTAAACATATTTCCACATGTGTCATGCTGTAAAAGAAAAATGAGATCAAAAGAAAAAAAAAACAACCAAAAAACATGAGGAAGAAAAAAAAACATAAGCAAACAACTACAACAAAAAAGGTGAAAAAACTATGCTTTGATCCATATTCAGTTTCCATAGTTCTCTTTCTAGATACAGATGGCAGTTTCCAACATAAGTCTATTGGAATTGCCTTGAGTCACCTCATTGCTAAAAAGAATCAAAGGATTTTTCAAGGACTTTTACCAAATGCATTTTTCACAACAATGTTATGAGGTAAGTTGGACAAGTATTTTCTTGATAAAGTAACTGAGATTTAAAGAGAAGTGATTAGCCTACAATAGCATAGTGTCTAAGTAGGGACTTAAATCCACATCATAGGATTTTCCTATCATTGATTTAGATCTAACCTGAGAAGTTATTTAGTCCAACTCTGATCTTTCTCCCTATTTTACAGAGGAAATATAAAATCCGGAGAGATTATAACTCACCCAAGCTCACACAGCTAATAAATGGTAGAGGCAATATTTGAACTCAGGTCCTCTCTCAATTTAGTATTCCTCCTCATTCTTTGGAATCCATCTCTCGGGATTTACTGCTGATCATGAGATACTAAACTCAAAAGGGTTGTGTAAATGTAAGACATAAGGCAGCAATAAAGAGTTGAGTCATCATTTAATTCACAGTATAGTTCATTCTCTGATCTCAGAAAACACTTGGAAAGGTTTCAGTCTTTATTCTATTATACACATATCTTTGTGGATTGCTACATCAGCAAGATTGAATAAGCCCCAAAAGCATGTGTCCCCAAATCCCTTGGAAACTCCCTTCAAAGGACCCAACTGGAACCATTTTGTCCTTGGGATTCTTAAAAGGTTCCAAGGGATCTTTGAGTTTCTGGAATGCTGGAAGCCATAAGCTATCTTTTCTTTTATCAGATATAGCAGCCTCTGCTGCAGTCATTAGTTTGGAGGAGAGTCAAGGGAATATAAGAGATGAAAATCCAAGGATCTGTCATATCATTTAAAAATGACAGTGTGGGCCACCACATGGCCAGGAGCATTTACAAAATTTATCACTTTTAAAGGACCAAGCAATGACTTGCCTTGTCCTTGAAATTCTGGGAAAGTTTCTAGGAAACTCTGCATAAATGTTGGTGCCTATGAGCTTATTCAGCTATACCTGTTCAATGCCCTTACTCAGAGCATAGTACAGTACACTTAGTATCCATATTTTTATGCATATGTTGTAGTCTTTGAGGGCATAGAATCACATTTATCTTTATATTTCCCCTATAACTCAGAAGAATATTTGGTTGAATGTTGAATGAATGGATGGATGGATGAACAGATTACAGAAAAACTTCAGTCTCAGAAATTAAAAAGAATCACAGAGATCCTCTATTTTTTTTATTTTTTAAAAGTAAAGCTTTTTATTTTCAAAATATATATGGATAATTTTCAACATTCACCCTTACAAAATCTTGTGTTCTAATTTTTTTTTCTCTCCCTTCTCTCCACCCTCTCTTTTAGCCAACAAGTGATCCAATATATATTAAATGTGCAATTCTTCTATACATATTTTCACAAATATCATGCTGCTGCACAGGAAAAATCATATCAAAAAGGCAAAAAAAAATGAGAAAGGAAGCAAAATGCAAACAACAACAAAAATAGTGAAAATATTATGTTGTGGTCCACTTTCAGTTCCCACTATCCTCTCTCTGGAGGCAGATGACTTTCTTCATCACAAGGCCATTGGAACTGGCCTGAATCATCTCATTGTTGATGAGAGCCATGTCCATCAGAATTGATCATCATATAATCTTGCTGTTGCCATGTATAATGTTCTCCTGGTTCTGCTCATTTCACTTAGCATCAGTTCATGTAAGTCTGTCCAGGCCTCTCTGAAATCACCCTGTTGATCATTTTTTTTTATAGAACAATAATATTCCATAACATACACATACCATAACTTATTCAGCCATTCTTCAACTAATGGGTATTCATTCAATTTCCAGTTTCTTACTACTACCAAAAGGGCTGTCACAAACATTTTTGCACATGTGGGTCCCTTTCCCTTCTTTATGATCTCTTTAGGATACAAGCCCAGTAGAAATACTGCTGGATGAAAGGGTATGCACAGTTTGATAGTTTTTGGGGCATAGTTCCAAATTTCTCTCCAAAATGGTTGAATCAGTTCACAACTCCACTAACAATATATTAGTGTCCCAATTTTCCCACATCCCCTCCAACACTTGTCATTATTTTTTCCTGTCATCTTAGCCAATCTAAAAAGTATGTAGGAGTAATTCAGTTGTCTTAATTTTCATTTCTCTGATCAATAGTGATTTAGAGCATCTTTTTATATGACTAAGAAATAATTTTAATTTCATCATCAAAATTGTTTGTATCCTTTGTCCATTTATCAATTGGAGAATGGCTTGAATTCTTATAAATTTGAAAGGTCCTCTAATCTTTTTTTTTTTTTTTAACTGAGGTGACTTGCCCAGGGTCACACAGCTAGGACATGTTAGATGCCTGAGGCTAGATTTGAAGTCTGGTACACCTGACTTCAGGGCTGGTGCTCTATCTACTGCACCACCTAGCTAGCTGCCTGAAGTCCTCTAATCTTTAGAAGAATTAGTAAAAAAAAATAAAATTTTTGGTATTGGTAAAAAAAATGAAATGATAGTCTTGTTATTAAAAGCTCCTTTAGCCCTTAATAAGAGTCTCCAAATCTCACAAATTCCCCCCAAAAACTTATAATTTAAATATTAATTACATACCCATCATCCTAATATACATGTAAATATGTGTGTGTATATATCAAATTACAATCTATTTAATTCAGCTCTATGTTTTAAAAAAATACATTTTGTTGATTTCTTCTGTTTTCACATCTGTTCCTTCATAACCTTTCCCAATCTCCCAGGACTTCGATTTTGGTATAAAGAACCCAGTGAAAGTAAGGTACAATAGAAAAAGCATTGGCTCTTAGGTCAAGATACCTATGTTTGACAAATGACATAACCTCTCTTGGGTTCCAGTTTCTTTGTCTCTAAATGGATAATTCTATAAGTCTAATTCTGCCCTCTTGTTATTTCATAAAGATAAGAAACACCTGGGAAAATCTTCATCCCCACTTTTCCCTAATTACAAATGAATCTGTAATGAGAGGGAGAAGAGACTTTTTTCGTGTTCACCTTGCTTCTTATTTCCTGATTGGTAGTTTCTACCAGAGATATTGGTAGAATTTTCCTATTACCACATTTTTGTACATTTTCAAACTTTCCACTCAGGAGCTCAGAGGAGATTGGGCAGTCCTTGCTTATTGACCTCCAGAAGACTTTCCAAATTAACTACAGCAGAAAATCCACTGATTGGCCTCCGATATCCTGAAGGACATCCAATGTTATAGGCACCTTTGTGGGATTTTACACATTTGCACTTTCTTTCTGATCATTCCGATGTGAAAGGGCATGTAAAATGACAGAGATTTTTGGTGGGATACTTGGAAGAAAGACCTTCTGACTTAGTAGTTCTTTTCCATCATTAACATCCTTCTGCTGATCCATCAAACTAAAAATATTTGCTATGTTATGAAGTAAATTATGCATTTATCAATATTGCAATGTTATGCTCTCTGTGAAGTGAGTGTCCAGGCCCTTTTTCCTGCTCTCCCCAATACATTTCATCATCAGGTTGGGATATCAAATGATTAGGAATAATTCACTTGTAATTTGTGGCCTGAAGTTCATCAGCAAATAAAACTGCTTTAAATTGCATCACCTGCCATTTAAAATACCAGTAAATAAATTTAGGAAGGTATGATTCACAGCATTGGAGCTTCCCTGGATTTGAAGTAATGGGATCTTTCCTGTCACTAAGAAGTTTATGAGGACCAATGGGTAGGCACAACAGGTGATTAAAAATACCAACCTAATAAACTCAGATATCCTGACTCTTCTCCTCCCTCCAAAAGGGACAAATTATTCTAACCTTCTGTTCTCTGTGAAGTTATTCCTGTAAGAATGTTGGGGAAGGGGGAACCACATCTGGAGAACTTATTATCTATCTTATAACCCTGCCTATAACTTCTGATGAAATGAAGACTGTGTTGCCCCCCTTTGAGGCTGGACAGCTTTCATTTTCAGAGTAAAGAGAAACATAACCAAATGTTGCCACTTAACTGCCTTTTCAGATCTTTCTTATTTGCTCTTGCCAATCCTCTATCCTTAAAAGAGTTACTTTCATTTCTCTTAGGAATTATTCCCACTAAGAACAATAGCAACCAGTTTTCATTGTTTTTTTACCTTTCCCACTAAGATGCATCCTTTTCTTTTTCTTTCATTTATTTCCAATAAAGAAGGAGCTAGAATCACAGAACATTAGAGCTAAATGAAATTTTAGAATGTAAAATAGTACAGTTAGAACAAGGGGTCATTTATTTAGTATAGCAATCTTGGAACATAGAACATACAGGGTCAAAGCTGGAAGAGACCTTAGAACAGATTGTTGGAGCTGGAACCAACCTGATGGATCAGCTAGTTCAAAGTCCTTCACAAATGAAAAAACTATAGTAATTTTAATGGAGAAAGTCGCCGGCCCGAGATCAGACAGTGAATCACTGGTTAGATTGGCACCATAATCCAAGAGATAAAAGAAAGAAATGAAATATTTTAAATACTCAGAGTATCTTTGGGGCTATTCTTCCTGGGTAGGGTTATTGAATACAAGCAAGATTCCTTATCGCTTTTGGTCCTTCTTTCTTCTCCGTTTGGGAAGCCTGAGAGTTCTTATGGGTGCATGAGTGTTGTGTAAATACCAGAATATAGAACTTCAAGGATCCTTGTTTTCATTAGAGGGATACTTTTTCCCACCCACTGGGACTGGCGCACCTTTGTGGCTTGGTAGATGGTTTCCATGATTTGACTGAAAAATCCATTATGTTATGATGAAGCTAGTGGTGAGCCTCTGTGAATATTGAAAACCACTAGATCCTAGACATAGGCTTCATTACTTCAATCAAAGTCCTTCACAAATGAAGAAACTATAGTAATTTTAAGGGAGAAAGTGGCCTGCCCAAGATCAGACAGTGAATCACTGGCTAGATTGGCATCATAATCCAGATTTCTTGGATTTTGTTCCCATGCTTTTTCTATTCTATATGGTGACCAGACATTCTAATACAAATCATGCTCTTAAGAAATTAAAATGTACTTTTAAGGAGACTGCCAAAGCAAAAAAAAAATTTTTTTTGAAGCTTTTGTTTGAATTTTGGTTTAGCAAAAGAGTAAGTCCATAAGACTCTGAGCTAGAAGTCTTTGATATCATTTAGTCAAATTCTCGCATTTGAGGCCAGTCAGTGGTGAGTTTTCCAAGGTCACACAACTAAACAGAAAAGTGAGGACCAAAACTCAGATCTTCTGATTTTATTTCTTTTCCAGATACTCTTCATTGTCAGTCAGTTTAGTCAATAAACATTTATTAGCTCTTACTACCCTACTGCATGCCAAGCACTACCACTGAGAGGCACCCTAGATGAGTGTGAGCAGCCAGGTGAAAAAAAAAAAAAGCAAAATAAATCATATTATTCAAGTGTAAGAACTCCACCACCAATCAATAGATTTCAGCTGCCATGCTGGTTTTTCTGAGCACTAAAACAAATAAAAACAAAATCTGTCCTTTTACCACAGGACAGAAAAATCTGGCAGGAATCCAAGAATTTCCTGGAGTCCATTTTCCTATAAATATCCAGAAGTTGGTCCCTTGGGATTTTTCAAGTCCAAGAAATTATTTTCAATTTTAAAATCTTTTCTGATATTGTTCCTGTCTGTAGTTACCCAAATCCTATTAATTATTGAGAAAAGAATTCTTGTATTCACAGAAATATTTTCAAAAGGATGAATCTAGGTATCAAACCTAATTCCCAGAGTCTTGGGGTATAGTCAGTGATAAGTATATAGATAGAAATAAGAAACAAAGGACTTTTGTAAAAAGGGATCAGTAATAAATCCACTATACCTTAGCATACAATGGGACAGCTTAATAAAAACACAGTAAAGTTTGTTAACAACCAAATGCATATTGTTTGTAGCCTTTCAAAATGAATGCTAGATGTTATCTGAGGAATAGGCAAGAGATAAAAGAAAGAAATGAAATATTTTAAATACTCAGAGTATCTTTGGGGCTATTATTCCTGGTTAAGGTTATTGAATACAAGCAAGATTCCTTATCACTTTTGGTCCTTCTTTCTTCTCTGGGAAGCCTGAGAGTTCTCATGGGTGCATGAGTGTTGTGTAAATACCAGAATATAGAACTTCAAGGATCCTTGTTTTCATTAGAGGGATACTTTTTCCCACCCACTGGGACTGGTGCACCTTTGTGGCTTGGTAGATGGTTTCCATGATTTTCAGTGACTGAAAAATCCATTATGTTATGATGAAGCTGGTGATGAGCCTCTGTGAATATTGAAGGCCACCAAATTCTAGGCACAGGCTCCATTACTTCAATCAATCAGCCAAACAACCAACAAGAATTTATTAAGCACTTATATATGCCAAGCATTTTGGTTAACATTGCATTTATCAAGAAAGGTAAAAAGAGTCCCTGTCCCCAAGGAGCTCATATCATAATGGGGGGCATGAAGGGAGTCAGAGGGAAGAGTAGGGAAGACTTCTAGAAGAAGGTGGATTTGCATTGACTCATGAAAAAAGCCAGAGAAATTGGGAAGCAGAGCAGTCAGTGAAAAGGGATAGAGACAAAATGTCATTTGCAAAGAACAAAAAGAAAACCAATGTTTTTGGATGAAAGCAGAAGGTAATGTAAGAAGACAAAAAAAAAAAAAAAAAGGAAGTAATCAGCTTTCAAAGTGTACTTATAATCACCTTTTAATTCTCTTTGTCCTAAGTTTAGCCTCCTCAATCAGGGAAAAAAGCCCGAACAAAGAATTTTTTTTTTTTCAATAGGAATAGGTTGTGAAAGGCTTTAAAAATCAATCAAAAGACTTTTAATTTGATCTTGAAGGTAAAAAGGAGCCAATGGAGTTTATTATTAGAGTGATATTTTTGGATAAATATTTTGGGAAGCTCCATTTGACAATATGGGGAGGATGGGCTAGGATGGGTACACACATTTTGCAATTGTACACACATATTCTACTAGCACATTCTCAAAGCCTTTCCAGCTTTCCAGATCTAGCCAAGAAGTCAAGCTCCTATCCTCCTTTCTTTTCCCCTACCTCTCATCCTGCAAAACTTGGGAATCATGAGATTGGTCCACTTCCAATGGGAGAACTTCAGCAACAATAGATAGCAGCGATATATAAAATAATAATTCTTGGTTTATGAAGGTTGGTCTAAGTCCAATTCCAGACTCTGGATACGTACCAACTAATCACCTCCCAGACAATTCTCTCTATTAACCATTGATTACGTACCCATAACTGCTAAATCTAGCCTATATAAAATGCAACCCCTCCCTGCCCTCAAGTAGTTTAGAAATAGATAGGAGACATGTCCACACATGAATATATACAAAATAAAACAGATCATGGGTGGAGCAGTCACTTTCTCTAAGACAGTAAATTGCAAATGAACTGCAGATCTGTGTAGGCTGGGAGGAACTGAAGATGATAAAATCATGGATCCAAACCAAACCCCTTCCCCCACAAAAAAAAAAAAAACTCAACTACTTTTCAAGTGTTTTTCTCATCATAACCCAGAAAGGAGAAGGAATAGGTATTATTATACCCATTTTACAAATGAAGCCACAGAAATTCCCAGAAAGTAAGCATTTGCTTTATGATCATTTGATGCTCAGTTGTGTCCAATTTTCCATGATCCCATTTGAGGTTTTCTTGGCAGAAATACTAGAATGGTTTGTCATTCCTTCTCTCACTCAGAAAAAATTGAGGCAAACAGGATTAAGTGACTTGCTCAGGGTCATACCACTACTAAATGTCTAAGACCAGATTTGAACTCAGGAAGATGAATCTTCCTGACTCTAAGCTCAGCACTCTATCCTCTGAGTCATCTACCTGCCCTAAATGATAATATTGCTAAGTAAACGCAGGTCTGTTAGGCTAGACTCACATGCAGCTCTCAAGACTCCAAGTTCTAGCTTCTGCCTCTCCAACAAGATGGATATGGGGCTACATCTGTGATTTCTTTGGTATTGGGCAGCTGTTCTCAAATGTTTTGGTCCCATAAACTTTTTTGTCTCTTTCTTTCTTTTTCTTTCTTTCTCTCTTTCTCTCTTTCTCTCTTTCTCTCTTTCTCTCTTTCTCTCTTTCTCTCTTTCTCTCTTTCTCTCTTTCT
>JAJPUD010000993.1:227552-260989 GCA_023553655.1 Myrmecobius fasciatus | reverse complement strand
TCTTTCTCTCTTTCTCTCTTTCTCTCTTTCTCTCTTTCTCTCTTTCTTTCTTTTTCTTTCTTTCTTTCATTGCAATTAAATGACTTGCCTAAAATCAGACAGCTACTAAATGTCTGAGATTGTATTTGAATTCAAGTCCTCTTGAGTCCAGGGTGATACTCTTGAAAATCATCAAGGATTCTCTTCATTCTCTTAAGGACTTTTGTTTATATGGTTTATATACCCAGATATGCTGACAAATGTTTAACAATCAGCTTTCTGAAAATGTACTGAGAAGTTTTGTATTGGTCTTTACTAGAAATCATTAGAAATTAAAATGTTTTAATATTATTATGAAAATAGTTTTGACTTCATAGACCTCCTGAAAGGGTCTGTGGACATAAGAACCACTATTGTAGGAAACTCCCAGACAAGAGTTACATAGAGTACTGGTATAAAACTCATTTAGAAACAGATAGTTATTAAACTGTATAAGTACTCTTGAGAGCTGCTTAGTAACTTAGAAAACCACAAATTAACATTATCTAAATTTTATTGTAGGTTAACTAGATAGTACAAATAGACCACTGGACTCTGAATCAGGAAGACTCTTCTTCCTCAAATTCAAGTCTGACCTCAGACACTTACTAGCTATGTGGCCTGTTTCCTTCTCTGTAACATGAGCTGGAGAAGGACATTACAAACCACTCCTTAGTCTGACATTCAAGATTCTCAGAGATCTAGACTCTACATACCTTTAGAGATAATATTGCATAATGAGAAAAATGCTAGAACTAGAGTCAGAAGAAGCCTCTGATTTTGTCACTTAAATGCTGTATAACTATACACAAGTGATTCCATTTTTCTGAGTCTCATTTTCTCTTCCTTCCCCCCCGGGTATTAACATTGGACAATTTTACTTGCATTGCCTACTTCAGATCATAACACTTTTCTGCTCCAGACTCCTTAAAAGTTCCAAATTCCTCATTAAATCATTTTCAAATCCCTTGGCTAGGTATTCACAACCTAATCCTACCCTATCTTTCCAGCCTTTTTTCTCTATATACCAACCAAATTGAACTGCTTGTCATCTACTGGAAAAGGCCTACATTGGTCCGTGACTCCAGCTATTCCTTATCCCTGCATGCTCGACCCCCAACCCTTAAATCTTAAATTCCCATCTATTAGTAGAACAATGAATATGTTGTTAGACTGTTGATGTGTGATTAGTTTTGCTAAACTCATTTGCTTACCCACTCCACCTCCATGCCCTGCCTTTAAAAAAAAAAAAATTCTTTGTTATAAAGGATAGTTCTTTGAGGAAAAATAATTGGAATCAAATTGGAAAATAGAAGTCATCAATAAAAATTCAAAAGAGAGTAAGAAATCTTTTCAATCTATTCTTCCCTGGCCTGGCCCTCTCTTCCTTGATCTCATCAGCTGCCATGTATTTAATAATTATCCTACATGCAAATTACCCCACATCATGCAGTCATAGTCTCTTGAGCTCAAGTTGGGCATAACAAACTACCTACTGGCCATTTCAAACTGGGCATTTCACAGTCATATAAATTCAATAGGCTATTTTTCTTCTTTAACTCATCTCTTTCCTAATTTTCCTTATTTCTGTTAATTGAGCCACCATGCTTCCTAGTTGCCCAGAATAGCAATCTTATAATCTAAGGATATCCTTAACTCCTCCTTCCTACCCTGATATCTAATCATCTGCCAAATTCTGTTGTCTTTAATTTTTAATAGTATTTTTCAATTACATGTAAAGACAATTTTAACATTTTTTTTTTAATTTTCAGCTCCAAATGTTCTCTTTCCCTCCCCCCTCCCAAAGACAGTAAACAATTTGCTATAGGTCATATATGTGCAATCATGTAAAACATTTCCATATTAGTCATGTTCTAAAAGTAAAAACAGACCAAAAGAACAAAACCATGAAAAAATAGTGTGCTTCATTCTGCATTCAGAATCCATCATTTCTCTCATATTTTTAATTTTTTTTAAATTTTTATTTAATTTAATTTTATTTTTTATTTGCAAAACATATGTATGGGTAATTCTTCAAAGCTTTCTGTTATAAATTTTTCCTCCCTACTCCCCACCCCTCCCCTAGATGGCAAGATATCCACTACATGTTAATTATGTTAAAATACTTGACAAATCGAATATATGTAGACATATTTCCACACATTATTGTGCAAGAAAAATCATATCTACAAGAAAGAAAAATCAGAGAAAGGAAACACAATGCAAGCAAACATCAATAGAGAGCATGAAAATGTTATGTTGTGGTCCACATTTCATATCCCTCTCTCTGGGTGTATATGGTTTTCTTCAGTGAACAATTGAAACTGGTTTGAGACATTTCATTGTTGCAAAGAACCACGTCCATCAGAATTGATCGTCATATAGTGTTGTTGTTGCCGTGTATAATGATCTCCTGGTTCTGCTCATTTCACTCAGCATCAGTTCATGCAAGTCTCTCCAGGCCTCTCTGAAGGCATCCTGCTGGTCGTTTCTTACATAATAATAATATTCCATGACATTCATATACCATAATTTATTCAGCCATTCTCCAATTGATGGGCATCCATTCAGTTTCCAGTTCCTTGCCACTACAAAAAGGGCTGCCACAAACATTCTCTCTCATATTTTTTACATCATGTTCTCTTTGCTGAACATATATACCACTCCTATTAGAGGCTCTTATCACCTAATGCCTGGAGAATTATAATATTCTTCTCATTGCTCTTCTTGCATCGTCTTTCCCTACTTCAATCTATCCCCCATATGATGACCAAAGTAATTTTTCTAAAAAGCAGGTTTGATTATATCATGCTCTTCTTCCTTCCCGCCCCCTCCCCCCCATTCCCCCTCTCAACCTCACTCCCACTTGGTAAATTCTGCTGGTTCCTTATTACTTCTAAGATCAAATAGAAACTCCTACTTGTCATTTAAGACTCTTTACAACCTAACCCTGTTCTGCCATTACACTCTTATTTTATATTGTACATTGTTTAGTCAGTTCAACTCTTCATGACTCCAAAGTAGTCAGCAAGACTATTTTTAAATGGACCATTCTGTCCATAGGGTTTTCTAAATAAAGATACTGGAGTGCTTTGCCATTTTCTTCTTCAGTAGATTAAGGCAAACAGAGGTTAAGTGTCCAGGATCACATAGCTCCTAAATGTCTAAGGGTAGATTTAAATTCAGTTCTTCCTGACTATCCACTCCATCTAGATACTCCTTTCATACATTACCCTCCTCCAAATACCAAATGCTTGTTGATTAATTGATTGGTTAATAATTATAGCATTTATGTAGCACATTGACTTTAACAAAGCATTTGACAAATATTATATTGATTCTCAAAATAACCCTGGGAGGTAAATGGTATTATTGTGCTCCCTCTCCCTCCCATTTTTTTTTTTAAACAAATGAGGACGCTGAGGTCATTTGATGAGGTTAGTGACTTGCCCAGGGTCACACAGCTAGTTCTAGTTTGAACTCGGGTCTTCTGGTCTCTGAATCAAGTATTCTATCCCCTTCACCACCAAATTAATTGATATGTTATTAATACCATTAAACTGCTGAGGAAACTGAGGTTCAATGAGAAGGGATTTGTCCAAGAAGGTTGCAAATTTTAATCCTCATTCTTAAATGACAAATTTATTGGGTCAAGGTCCAGGTCTGCTCATTTTTAGCTATATGGAATAGCATTTTCTGGACTTAAGGAAAAGAAATAGGTTTTACTCTAAGAAACTTATCTGGCTGTAATTTCTTTATTTCTTTCTTTTAAATGGTATTTTATTTTTCCAAATACATGCATGCAAAGATAGTTTTCAACATTCATCTTCCCAAACCTTGTTTTCCAAATTTTTCTGCATCTCCTCCCTTCTTCCTTCTCCAGAAGGTAATAAGTAATCTGATATAGGTTACATATGGGCAATTCTTCTAAACATATTTCCATATTTGTCATACTGAGTGAAAAAAAATCAGAATAAAAAATATGAGAAAGGAAAAGAAAAATAAGTACACAAACAAAAACAATAAAAAGGTGAAAATACTATGCTTTGATCCACATTCAGTTTTCATAGTACTCTCTCTGGATGTGGATGGCACTTTTCATCAAAAGTCTATTGGACGGGGGCAGCTAGGTGGTGCAGTGGATAGAGCACCAGCCCTGAAGTCAGGAGGACCTGAGTTCAAATCTGGTCTCAGACACTTAACATTGCCTAGCTGTGTGACTCTGGGCAAGTCACTTAACCCCAATTGCCTCAACAAAAAATAATAATAATAATTAAAAAAATTTTTAAAAAAAGTCTATTGGATGTCTGAGTGTAATTTCTTGATGTTAAAATGAGGGGTACAATGAGGACAAATCTATGACCATGATGCCCAGGTCTCTCTTCCTTGATTTCAAGCATGCCAGCAGAATGGGGGAGAGAGGCCCTCTCTGCTAGATAGAAGCCTGTGGGGGGCATCAATGGAGAATACCCCCCCACATACACACACACACAAGAATGAGGTCATTTAAGAGGTCCTTAATTTTGTCAAGATTTCAGACTAACATGAATGGCTCTTGATTATTAGGGCCTTACTGCTTTTCACACCCAGGAGTACAAAAAGAGCTGGCACATTTTGCTGATGCAATCCAGAGCAAACAACCAGAGGTACCTTTGGATTCATCTTTCCTGAATAATCTGGGAGAACATGCACACAGAGGATGCTAGAAATCCTTTCATACTCAATACTGTAGTAATGCCAGTGAATTCCACAATATTTCTGGCTGTTTTTGTCTAGCTATCTCTCTGAGGGAAATGGTCCAGTCTGACCAGAATACCTCTGTGTGATTTTAGGCAATAATGACAATAACAATAGCAAGTCACATTTATATAGCACTTTACAGTATACTAGACCTTCCTCTAATCTCATTTGAGTTCTTTGCCTTTTCATAGATAGAATTTCTTATCTATCAATCAATCAACCAATAAGCACTTATTAAGCACTAGTTTTGTACTTGGCAAAATACTCTGCATAATAAAAACAAGAACAATAATCTTTTGCCTTTGAAGAACTTACCTTTGAACAATTCTTTATAAAATGACAGGATTAGATGATATGATTTCTTAGATTCCTCTTAGTTCTAAAACTTAATTTCCCTCTCTGTTTTGATTCAAGGTACAAAGGATGGGGTCAGAGCAGCTTGAGATTTAGGATAGAATATGCAGGTAAATTATGGCAACTAGATGGCTCAGTGGATAGAGTCTTGGTCCTGGAAAAAAAAAACATAAGCCTAAATTTGACCTCAGGCGGTCATTAGCTATGTGATCCTGGACAGTGGAAACTGAAGTAGGCCTTTTTTTTTTTTTTTTTTTTTTTTTTTAAATCCACTGGATAAGAAAATAGCAAACAACTCCAGTATCTTTGTTTTCTTAACAACATGGAATGTGGACCACAACATAACATTTTCATGCTCTCTATTGATGCTTGCTCGCATTGTGTTTGCTTCCTCTGATTTTCTCTTTCTTGTAGATACGATTTTTCTTGCACAACAATGATAAGTATGGAAATATGTATACATATATTCGATTTGTCAAGTATTTTAACATAATTAACATGTAGTGGATTTCCTGCCATCTAGGGGAGGGGTTGGAAGAAGAGGGGAAAAAATTTGTAACAGAAAGCTTTGTAAGGGTTAATGTTGAAGAATTACCCATACATATGTTTTGCAAATAAAAAAAAAATTAAAATAAATAAATAAATAATCCAAAAAAAAATTTCAGTGTAAGCATTTACACTTCAGAAATAAACAAAAGCTACAAATCAAGGTTTGATTTATAGTTTTGTTGCTTGTAGGAACGTTATGGGAAAATGCAGATTTAATTTAATAGAGTGTCATGGGCACATTCTTTTTCTCCACACCAGAGAGCTGATTGTTAAATATTTATCAGCAATCTCTGGTTGAATCCAGCAATATTTATCATATTGTTTGATAATATGATATTATTGTTATAAATATTGTACAATTGTTACAAAATTTCTATTGTTACAAAAC
Organism: Myrmecobius fasciatus; assembly: GCA_023553655.1. NCBI lineage: Eukaryota > Metazoa > Chordata > Mammalia > Dasyuromorphia > Myrmecobiidae > Myrmecobius > Myrmecobius fasciatus. The sequence goes on along the minus strand of JAJPUD010000993.1, from coordinate 254,940 downwards.
AATAATTTTAACTTCCTAGTTCCCCTGAAAGGATCTTGTGGACTCTAAGATCACACTTTTTTTTTTCTTTTTAAATTTTAAAAGCATTTATAAAGTACTTATGTGCAAACAATGACTCTATTCCTGGGGGATACAAATAAAAAAGCCCTACTTTCTTTCTTGTTTAAAGTTTTTATTTTCAAAACATATGTATAGATAATTTTCAATATTCACCCCTGCAAAACAATTGTGTTCCAAATTTTTTCCCTTCTTTCCCTTCACTCCTTCCCCCAGATGGCAAGTAATCCAATATGTTAACCATGTGCAATTCCTTTATACATATTTCCGCAATTATCATGGCACACAAGAAAAATAAGATAAAAAAGGAAAAAAAAATGAGAAAACAAAATGCAAGCAAATAAAAACAAAAAAAAGTTGAAATTACTATGTTGTGATCCACACTCAGTCCCCCACAATCCTATCTCTGGGTGCAAGATCATCACAAGATCATTGGAACTGGCCTACATCATCTCGCTGTTAAAAAGAGCCCCATGAGACTATATTTTGAATGTTGCTAGGTTAGATTTAGGATAAGCAAACTACAAAAGCAGATGAATAGATTCGGCCCTCTGGATGTAGTTTGTTCCCTCCTGACATAGACTGTAGTTCAAATTTTAAAATTTTTAAAATTTTTAAAAAAGGGAGATCAGTGTGTGTTGGAGTAACATAGGAAGACTTCATAGAAAATGTGGAAACTGAAGTACACCTTGAAACCTAGGTAGAATTTGGATGGACTAAGAGAACACAATTACCATATAATAAATAATTATTTGGGTATAAATAATGTCCTCATCTGCAAGGACACAGACTGGACCTTTTGTTTCATTGGCATGGAAAATGAGCAAATTCCCTCTATTAATATAAACCAGTAACTTTGCTACAACTGAAAACCTAAAAAGTTATCTAGAGCATCAAGAGTCCAAGGGGTTTGCCCAGTGACATGTGGTCAGTATGTGTCAGAAATAGACTTGAATCAAGGTCTCACAACAAGCCTCAAAGGGATGCACAGTTTTTTGTTTGTTTGTTTGTTTTTGTTTTTTTTTAACCATTGTTCTTTTTGTTGTTTGTGGTGGTGGTGGTGTGTGTGTGTTATTGCACTCGCATATGTTTTCAATTGTTTCCTACCTCTTCATGACTCCATTTAGGAGTTTTCTTGGCAAAGACACTGGAATAGTTTGTCATTTCCTTCTCTAGCTCATTTTACAGTTGGAAAAACTGAGGCAAAAAGGGTAAAATTTATCCATGGTCGCACAGTGTCTGAGGCTACATTTGAACTAACGACTATGAGTCTTCCTGATTTCAGGCCCAATACTCCTAGTACACAGTGGATATACTATGCCCTAAACTAGTTGCTCCAATTCTTTAATATAGTAAGTGCTTAATAAATGTTCTTCATTCATTCATAAGTAGTATTACTTCTATTTTATATAGGGAAGTTAATAGACTAACTTGATGAATGATTCAGAGGATATTCCCAAGTCTCCTTTCTACAAGGTTACCTATTCCTAAAGTTTCTTTGGGTGTCTAGAATACATTATCTGCTCTGCTTAGGTCTGTTAATATTCAAATATTTTGAGAGAGAGAGAGATCTGAGTAAGCAAATGTATCCTCCTCAGCCTCCAGACCACAGTAGACTCACAGAAATAAAAACAGCTGCCATTTTTGTAAAACTTCTAATTTTATAAAGTGCTTTCTTCACATCATCCATGTAAATTAAATAGTCCAAGTACTGTTGTATCTATTTTATAGGTGAGGGTGTCCCAAACTCAGACTTTCTTTGTCAATTCCAGGACCTTCTCTTTTCACCCTAACCAGTTCCTCTCAATTCAGAAAACTTTTCTTGCATACAATGATGATAAATGAGAATACTTTGCCCACATTTAGTAGCTTAGAATTACTAAAACACTTTCTCAGAGGACTTAGAGGTCAATAAAACATTAAAGATGATCAGTTCCCACTTTTTGATTTTATACAATGAGAAACTCAAACCTAAAGAAGTTAATTGTCTAGCGGGAGGTCTATAGGAGAAAGCAGAGGTCCAATTTGAACTGGCAGGGGGAGGAGGAGGGCTTGATTTCAAAATCCAGTGCAGCAGATCTTCATAACACACAGCACCACATTAATTTGTATCCCAAGTCAAGTCAGTGACATTAAACACCTATTCTTGGCCAGGCACTGTACTAAAGGCTGGGGATATAAAGAGTTTAAAAAACAAAATCAAATGAAAAACAGTTCCTTCTCTCAAGCTTATTGTCTAAAGAGGAAACAACATGCAAACAATTATGTGCAAATAAACTACATAGAGAATAATCTGGAAATAACCAACAGAGAGAAAGTACTAAGATTAAGGAGACCTGAAAAAGACTTTTTGCAGAAGCTAGAATTTTAGCTAAGACATGAAGGAAGTTCAGAGAAGAGGAGAAATATGGACATGGAAAGGGAGAGAGAATACAGCTAGTGAAATAGCTGGCATATGGTAATGCAGTGTCATTTGAGAAGAGAAGACTGGTAAGGAAGGGGATGAATTTTGAAGAGCTTTAAAAGCCAAACAGGATTTTATATTTGATCCTGAGCTCCTAAGGAGCCAATGGAGTTTATTGAATAGGGCGAGAGTTTGTGACATGGTTAGACTTTTGTTTTAGGAAGATCATTTAAATAGTTGAATGGAGGACAGACTGGAGAGGAGAGAGACTAGAGGCAGGGAACCAACCAGGAGGTTGTTGCAATAGTCCTAGGTGAGGTGATAAGGTGGTGACAGTGTCAGACTTGTATCTCTTCCTAGATTGTAAATTCCTTGAGGGTAAGCACCACTTATCAATTTATTATTGACTTATTTTGTAGATAAGGAAACTGAAGATCAAAGAATGAAGGGAAAGAACACCTACCTATTTACTACACTCTGAGCCACAATACAATAATATTCTTGTGGTATCCTCACCCCAAGCTATACCAAAGTTCAACTTGCTATTTTGGGGGTGGGTAATATCTATTCAAACCATGGCTCAAACCCCCCACCCATGTATTGTTAAGCATCTCAGACATTGCCATAATAGTTTTTTCATAAGGAAAGTTCATACCTCCCCTGCCTTCTCTGCCCTCATGGTTTCTTTCTCTGATTGGTTGATTCATCCAAGGAAGCTCAGTGATATCTATATTCCTTTCTGGACTCCATTCCCTATTCTCTGTGTTTTCTGGAACATGTTTCCCCAGGCTTCCTAGTACCTTCTCCCAGCAATCAATATTTCAACTTCCTTTCATGGATTTTTTTCTTCCATTAGAGTGTAACCTCCATTCTGCTTAAATAGTCTTCTTGATTTTTGTTCAGCCACAATTTTGCACAGCTCTGCCTCATTTAAATTCAATTCAGAGCAAGTCAAAACATCACCTGTGATGTCACTGGTCCACCACCACCACCAATTTATTTTCCCAGCTCTTTATCTGCATTTCAGTCTACACATTAACTTCTTCCTCCACTTGGCTCTCTTGGAAGAATGGAAGTCTACAAGATGGTTCTAAGAAGAAGAGCCAGAGAATTTCTTCTAATGAATCAAGGTGCTCTCAGAACCAAGGATTGTGGGAAATGGATTCCATAGATGAATAGCTTCCCTTCTAGCCCCTCCTTTCAAAAGATTGTCATCCAGCAATGCTCTCTAGATCTATATCACATTCATTAATTGACATACTTTAGTAACAAATTTATCCTAAAATCACAATTATGGAGTTGGAAGAGACTTCAATGGCCATTTAGTCCAATCACCTCATTTGAAAATGAGGAAACTACAACCTAGGGAAGTAGAGTGATTTAAAAGCCACACAGAAAGTAAATGGTCAGAGGTGAGACTTGGAGGTGAGATGATAATCTCCTTTGTGATATTAAGATTTTTTTTATTCCTTTGGGTACGGGTACAAATAACATTTTGTTGTTTGAATCACTTTTCTGTTCATTTTGTTTCATGTTTTCGTTAAATGCTTTTTTTCTTACCAAATTTATGTCAGACAATAAGCATTCATTAAGTGTTTATTATGTGCCAGGTCCTCTGAGTGCAGAGACTGATATTCTTTCCCACATTGGCTCCAAATGCATATGGATTATATGCAGGTATATAGTATTTAAAATCTGTATTTAAGATGACCATTCCAGATATAGAAATCATCTGCAGAAATTAAATATATAGTTAATGTAGCAGTACACATATAGCAAAAACGTTTAATGTGGAAAAGTATATAACACATGCAATAGCATCACATTTTAAATCATTTACAATGCTCTCATTGTAACACTTCATCTTTGGTCCCTTTAAATCAGAGATGTCCAACATGTAGCCTTGGGACTCCATGGGAGCCAACAACAGTGCCACTGAATCAAATTAAAATGTAATTGGGAAATATTTTTTTTAATAAATAAAAGCACAATGAAACATAGATAATATTATACTTGAAAACTAGGTCAATATGCAGCTTCAAGGGTTACAAATATAAGGAGTAGTAACCCCATTTCTGATTGAGTTTGACTCCCTGATCACCCATAAACATTTATTAGTTTTTATTATTAATCAGAAAATTGGCAATTTATTGATTCTACTTTTTCTCTCAAAAGAGCTAGAAAAAAAAATGATTTTTTTTTTTTTTTTTTTTTTTTTTTTTTTAGTCCATAGCTTCCCTAAGCATCTAAGTTCATTCCGTGCTTTAGCACTTCTTACCAGCTACTAATATGTCTTCTCTTCTAAGGCTATTTTCCTTCCATGTACATAATATTTATTTTACGTTCACTGATTTATGTATATATTACCCTTATCATTAGAATATAAACTCCCTGAGAGCAGAAAATGTTTTTACATTTGCTTTGCATTCCCAATGCTTTGTATAGTCCTTGACACCTAATAACTTCTGAATATATTTGTGACACACACACCAAATATCAGAGTATTTAAGAACAAAGGAAAGAAGATAAATTCTGGCTAATGTGTATGGATTTTCCAAAAACTGAAAAGCCAAAATGAATTCTGAGTATTCAGTATGTTGTGTATGGTGTTTTTTCAATGTCAGTTCAAGATACATAATTATGGAGTAAATAATTTACCATTATTTCTACAGCATGGTATGCAATATCACCTGATTTGCTTTTTTTTTTTTTTTAATAAAAGGAAAAGTCTTCCTTGGATCTGTATAATACTATATAGCTGTAGCCTTACTCAATACTCCAAAATACCTTTAGTCAATCCACAAGGTATCCCAGATGAATCCTCATAAATGGAGCACCAATTTTAGTTCTACCACGCTAATTATTCAAACCATGGTCTAAGCCCTTACTCCATATGTCATCCTAACATTTGGCCTACAAGAGAATTGGAAATGCAATAGGGAAAAAGAGTTTAATGAAAACATAAAGCAATGTAAATAACAAGGAATTGAGTCAAATGACAAAATAATCACTGTATCCATATGCAAAAAAAAAAAATGCAAATCTCCTAAAGGAGGGAGGAAGAGTTATAATTTAATTTCCTTTCACTAATTTTAACTTTCCAATCTGAAGGCCTGCTTACTTCAAGAAATGCTTATTTCTTGAAGTCTTTCTCTTGGCAATTAATACTTCATTCAGCAAGTATTTATTGAATCCCTAATATGTACCACTCATTATATGGGTGGCTAGGTGGTACAGTGGATAGAGAGTCCATTCCAGAATCAGGAATTCTGAACTTTGTAAGTTCAAATAAGGCCTTAGATACTTTCTATGTGACCTTTCCAAGGATAGTTGGCAAGTCACTTAACTTTTTTCATCTCAGTTTCCTCATCTGTAAAATGAATTGGAGAAGGAAATGCAGACCACTCCAGTATCTTTGTTAAGAAAACCCCAAATGGGGTCATGAATCAGAGGACTGAAATGACTGAACACAATCAGTCACTGTACTAGGAACTAGAGGTACAAAGATAAACAGAATACAGATTGAAGAATGATTCTTGCTTCAGTTCTACAGTCATCATGGTCTAAAGAGAATATCGAAATTCAGGATGTCAAGGCTGAGACAACTATTCATGGTCTTTCCCTGTCCCTATACCAGGTCCTGTTACTTTTATCTTCCTGTCTCTTGGCTTTCATCTAAGTATTTTCTATAGAACCTTCTCATCTAATCATCTTATTTGATGACATTATTATTCTATGGACTCATACAGATCTCAGATAATTTTTCCCAATGATCAATTATTTCTTGTCTCCAAGCATTGTGAGAAATGAATTCCAAAGATATAGTCCCTACATTGTTAATTACTACTTCAGGGAATATAGACTCTTAGGGATGAAAGGGACTTTCATCTAGTCTAAATGTCTTATTTCACAAAGGACTAAATTAAGAGAGGAAACAATTTGCTGAGGGTCACAAACTAAGTCAGGGACAGAAATGGGACTGGAACTCAGTGCTCCTGACTTCAAATTACCAATATGGATATTTGTTCCTTGAGAAGAGATTGTAAATGATGTACTGGGGTAACACAGGAGTGACCCAAGGTCTTTGTCATTTTTACATCCTTTGCATATCAATGATGAAAAATTTGCATTGATTTGATTTAATTTTTTCACTCTCCTATTGAATGCCTGATTTATAACTTTTTCTTTCCTTTCTCTTCTACCAAGGCTAGTTGGAGAAAATGGAAGATTTTCAAGAACTTAAAGTGAGAGTTGAGGTAGACTGATATCAAGTGTCTCTTTAGAGTAGGACTTATTGATTTTATTTTCTAAAGAATTGCTGTTATCATTACTAATACATGGATTTTATATAGTATTTTAAGATTTGTGAAGCACTTTACATTGAATTATCTCATTTGAACTCAATACCAACCTTGTGAAGTAAATTGAAGCAATATGGTAGCACAGTGAATAAACAATAGACCCGGAGTTGGGAAGAGCTGAGTTCAAATTTGACCTTAGATATTTGCTATGTGATCCTGCACAATTTACTTAATCTCTCAGCCTCAGTTTTCTCATCTTTAAAACTGGAAAAATAAGAGCATCCACCTCCCCAGGTTTGTTGTGAGGATCAAATGATATAATATTTATAAAGCACTTTGTGAACTTTAAAATACTATATAAATTCTAATAATTATTATGATCTCTATTTTACAGATGATTCAAAGAATAAATGTGACTTGATTAAGATCATTACACAGCTAATAAGTGGCAAAGGCAGAATCCAGCCTTCTAATCCAGTGCTCTTTCCAGTTTTTTTTTTCATATAAATAATTCTCAAAAGGCGAATGACATTTAATGGTATTATATATGGTTCAATTCCACATTTTGTTTATTTGAATTTTTTGAGAGATAAAGACTCATATCGCCTAGCAGCCATGTTTGTAGCTGAAAAGCCATCAAAGGTCATGACTCACCTAAGTTCAGAGAAATATCTTCCGTTTCAAATTGTGAGCATGTCTGCTCAGTGCTTAGGTTTGGTGAACAGTATGCCCCTCCTTTACCTCACATCTCACTGTGCTTCTCCAACTGTTATGGCTCCTATCTGAAAGATAGCCTTAAAGGAAATGCTCAATAGTTCAGCTAAGACTATCTCACCTTGTGTTGATATCATTTCCCACATAGTTCTATTTGTAGCACAGATCATCTGTCTGCTCTCATCCATCTCTTCATTTTACCCTTGCATATTCAGCCATCCTTGGTTCACCCTTCTTTTCCCTAGACTGTGGTGACTTAGTTGAATCCCTCTTCTAAAATACCTCCCCAGGTCTCCTGTATCATCTTATTTTTTATACATCTGGCATCCATTTTGCTACCTATTCACTATTTATCTATTAATAATAAGAACTCACATTTCAAAAACTTTTCCTGTAGCCTTTTACAGTTTGCAAAGAAATTTCTACCTATCAACTATTAGTTTGAAACCCTAGTTTATCCCCACTCAGAGCCTTATAGTTCCCTGTATTTAATGTCTCAGCCCCCCTCCCCCAGGTAGATATGACCTGCCTGTCTTCCCCTCCTTCTTCCCACCCCCCTCCTCTTTGTTTCTTTCCCTTCCATTTAGGATGAAGATTGGTTATGTTTTCATTAGAGTTTTGGGGAAGGAGTTTGAATGGTTAACATTCTTTGATCAGACACAATTTGAAGATGGGAAAAAGATGCCTAGAAGTCACTACCTTTCACTAAGCATGACTAAAAGTTCTGGGGGGATCAGAAGTCAAGATAACTTGTAGAGATTCATTCCTTTTTTACCTCTGCTATATTGCCATCCTCTCTTTTACTTCCTTCCCATAACCTAGATCACTCAATTAAAACTGAACTCTATCTATGGTCCTTATTACTGAAGTAATAAAAGAAATAAAATCCAGTGACAGAGTCAATGTGTTGGAACTGGACCTCAATCAAGCCCAAAATTTTTGGCTCAAAAACCATACCTTATACTATACTCCCTCTGTTTCCTTTCTTTCCCTATCTCACTTTCATTCACTCATTCATTCAACAAATATTTATTGTGTTCAGGATATTGTGCTAGGTTCTGGCAAAGATACAGGTTTTAGATAAGTCTAGTTCTCTGCCTTCAGAGAATTCCTTTACACATTTACCATCCCTCATTTAGATTTTGTTGAAAAAACACTTATTCCCTAACTACTATACTTTTAAATTATTTTTTCTGATCTACCTATTTAAGGAAAACTGTTTTTGTAAGTTTCCTATCAAGACTTCATCTAATCTTAGTGTAACTAAGAATTCTCTTATGAACTTTCAAAGTCTAAATATTTCATATTCTAAAATCCATGATTATCTATCTATTTATATTTTTATTGCCTCTAGCTTTTTTCTTCTTAATATTTTATTTTTTCCAACTCCATGAAAGACAATTTTTACATTCATTTTTAAATAAAATTTTAGTTGCAAAATTTCTCTCTCCTTTTCTTTCCTCCTTCCTCCCTAAGACATTAAGCAATTTGATATAGATTATATATGTGTAATCATGAAAAAAAAAATTTCCATATTAAGTCAAGTTGTGAAAGAAGAAACAGAACAAAAAGAAAAAAGAACACATACACATACACACACACACACACACACACACAAATGAAAATAGTATGCTTCAATCTGCATTTAAACTCCATCAATTCTTTTTCTGGATGTGGATAGAATTTCCATCATGAGTCTTTTGGAATTGTCTTGTATCACTGTATTGGAGAGAAAAATTAAGCCAATCATGGTTCATGATTATAAAATGTTGCTGTTATTGTGTACAATGCTCTTCTGGTTCTACCTCTTGGATTATAAGTCCTTCAAAAATCAGGGGATGTCTCTCATATCTTGTACTTTCCTCATACACCTAGAAGAAATTAAATTTTTTTAAAATGAATCAATGAACTTTAACATACTCAGAGATATTATTTCTATGTCTGTATTTACACAGCCCAGTTCAACTGATTGATCTGACTTATCAGTCAAACATCCAGTCAATTAAGTTGGAAATAATAGCAACTTACATTTCTAAAACGCTTAACATCCATGTTTTCATTTGGTCCTCAGAACTAACAGGATTGTGTAGTATATAAAGAGTGATCTTGGCAACAAAAAGACATGAACTGACAATTTACCTTGGATATGTCCACAATATGTAACCATGGGCTAGCTATTTAACTTTTCAGTGCCCCAGGCAACTCTTTAAGACTATAAGTTATACTCAAATTGCTGTTGTATTGATATATTTGTATTCCTATACACAATGCTACAACATTGATATAGAAAGCTTCCACAGTGGGAGTTTTCTATATAAACAGAATCATACATCTAGATCTCACAAACATAATTCATTATCTTCCATTTTATGGATGGTGAAACTTATGGATGGTGAAGGCTCAGAAATGGAGCCTTGCAACTGAGAAGTGGAAATGGACTAGTTAGGATACTAAAGTCATTCTGTACAATGAGTGAACAAACCTGGCCCTAAAGGCCACTTGTTCTGATTCCTAACAGTGCATATTCTATTTGACACTTGACACTCATCCAACCAGTTATTTGGCATCAAACCATTACAACTTGTGGATTGATTGACTTTTCCCTAGGTTGTATGTTGAGGTGTAGACACAATGTACATATATCACCCATTTATAAAGTTCATACCTCCTTGTCTGTTTCTATAATCTGTAATAGCGTCTGCCAGGAATTGATTAAATCCTGGACTAAACATTGCATGTTCCTTGATTGGCAGGAAGATAGAAGATAAGAAACTGTTTAGATGTGACAGAGAGAACACATTTTAGCAGTCCAGAGAGATGGAATTATCACAGAGCAATGTAAAAAGGAGTGAAATTATTTAGTATAAACTATGAAGGAATTTTATTGCCCAGCAAAGTTATAAATCAAGTTCTCTGTAAATGCAATAAAACAATTGTTTAGTCTGCATGATTCATACCACGAACCTAAGCATTCTGTGTTTTGATCTTATTGCTGCAATAAACTGTCTAGACAGCAATTAACAAACTGTTTTTCCTTCAGATGTTTGGAGTGCCATTGCAGTGGGGATCAGTCTCAGAAAGACAAGAGCTTCTTCTTTGCTCCCATTAATTATCAGGTTGAATGGGAAGTAGACTTGGCCCTGGATATCTCTGCAATTGTTCCTCATTTCTCCTATAAGGCTAGAGCTGCCCTAGGTAACAGCAGTTTATAATCCATAGGGAAATGTGAAGTTTCCATTTTCCCTTTTACAAAAAGTTCTGTTTGGTTTCTATGGCAAGATCTTGGGGGGAGGTAACCAAGACAAATTGTTCAAAGAAGGCATTAGCAAGCTGGTGGGGACAGAGAGGGACAGACTGTTGGAAAGAGAGACAATATATGTTGGATACAAGAAGATGAGGGATAGTGAGGGGGGAAAAAAGACTCCTGGACTTGTAGTTAGGAGATTCTTGGATTTGAATCTATCTTCTGATGCTTTATTAACTGTGTGACCATGGGCCCATCATCAAACCTTTCTGTCTCAGTTTCCTCATCTGTAAAATGAGGAACCTGCTTCACCAAGTTATTGTAAGGATCAATGAAATAATGTTCATAAAGGACTATGCAAATCTTAAAGCCCTGTATAAAATATCATCTATTATTATTGCTGATATTAGGACAGAGGAAAGACATTTTGAAATAGTGGAAAAGGCATGTGGAGCCAGAAGACCTGGATTCCAAATTCCCTTGGTAGGCCTGTATCATTTGCTAGTTTTGGACAAATCACTTCTCTAAGCCTCAATTTCCTTCTCTATAAAATTAGGATAATGCTACAAGACTGTTAGGAAGATCATATGAGAAAAGGGATATGAAAGTGTGTAGAGTACAATTGTATAAAATAGTCAATGTATAAATTGTCAGGGAATATGTGGACCTCTAAGAAGTAGTAAAAGCAAACAGCAGAAATTCTTAAAGTTATGGAGAACTCAGTTTATTTTGGAAAATGTTGGGCTTTATTCATGACTTTTAGGTACAGGGGATATAACATTGTCTTTTAAATCATAGGATCTCGGTTCCAAATTTTGACTATGCCACTTAATATCTGTATTATCACAGGTAAACCTTGTGTCTTTCTTTGGATCTCAGTTTACTTGTCTATAAAAATGAGGGGCATAGATCATATGGCCCCTAATTTCTTTTCTAGCTCTAAATTCTATAGAATTTAGGCCTGAGGGAGAGTTTCTTCAAAGATCCCAGTATCAAGTATAAAGACTAAGTATGTAGGCTTTCTTTAATCATACAGTACCTCTGTGACTCTGGACAAGTCATTTAACCTCCTTGCCTCAGTTTTCTCAACTATAAAATGGGGATAATAATAGCACTTACAGAGTGGTTGTGAGGATGAAATGAAATAATATTTCTAAAAACATTTTGCATTGTGCCTGCCACGTGGTAGGCACTATAAATGCTTATTCCCTTTTCCCCCCAGGGGAAAGAGCTTTGATTATGTGAAATTGTCAGTGACCTAAGAAGTCAAATGTGTTTCTTTAAGAGTTCAGCCCTCCAATTTCAGAACTATGCCCAAAGGGCTATAAAGCTGTGTGTACTCTTTGATCTAGCAATACCCCTAATAGTTCTCACTGGTTCTCAAAAAAGATGAAGAAACTAAAAGGAAAAGAATCAATATGTACAAAAATATTTATAGCACCTCTTGTGTCAAAAAATGGGAAATTGAGGGGATACCCATCATTTGGGGAAAGCCTAAGCAAATTGTGGGATATGATTATAATAGAATAGCATTGTGCTATAAGAAATGATGAGCTATAAAGAAATGCTTTACAAAAATAAACCTGGAAAGACTTAAATAAACTGATGTAAAGAGAAGTGAACAGAAATGAGAGAATTATGTATATAATAACAGCAATAATGTCCAATGTGAATATCTCAAGACTTCAATATCCAGGACAACTCTGAGAGATCTGGGATGAAAAATGTTATTCACCTCCAGAGAAAGAAATAGAATCTGAAAACAATAGGAAGCATAATATTTTTTAAACTTAATTTTTCTTGTGATTTTTGTGTCTCTCTGTGTGTTTTCTTTCACAACATGACTAACATAAAAATATGTTTTGCATTATTACACATGTATAAGATTCATCAAATTGTTTGCCTTCTAAAAAAATTGGGGTGGACAAAGAATTTCAAAATTGTAAAAAAAAAAGAAGATTAAAAATTGATTATCAATAATTAGAAAAAATACTAAAACAAAAAAAATTCAGCTCTCACTAAGAAATTGTTTGCTTTATTTATCTGCAAGAGAGGGGAAAATATGATTTGCTTTAAAAGAGGCCAGTGAAAGAATGGATTCTGTTCTTACTTTGTTGCTAAATTGGCTTGATTCAGGAGAACTTTATCCAACCTACTGTTTAAACCCAGTACATTTGCATAAGACTCTCAGACTCAGCTTGCTGTCCCTCACTAAGGCGACACTATGTGATCATTCCTTTCATTAATGAGAAGCATCCTATGCAAATGTTCCAGATTTAAACCTGGGTTACATTCAAGAAATACAAAATGGAATATTAGAACTCAGAAGGATCTTAGAATAAAGAATATGGAAGGTTAAGAATTCTTTAAATATCAAGAGACTTTAAGACAGAATAACACAAATTCATACATTTAGAGCTAGATTAGAGATTGGAAGAGATTTTAGAGATCATCTATGTAGTCTGATGCCTTCCTCTTTTGGATGTGGATCTGAGGTTTACAGAGATTAAGGGACTTGCCACATAATTTGTGGCACAAATGAGTACTTGAACTTTCCCAAGACCAGGACCTTTTTAATTATATCACACTACTACCAAAGTAAATTTTGTTTTGGATAGTATAGAGAATGAATGATCATGAAATCCATTGGCTCTCAGTTCTGCTTTGCTGGACATCTTTGGTAACCATATGGCTCTGCAGGCAAATGCAGAAAGGAATTTGGTATCCTAGATAGGACAGGTGGCTGCTAAGGCCACCACTCTGACAGAAACTCACACTACAGAGGCCTTGGGCAGGCTGGCTTCTAACAATGGTTGCTGAGGGCTTTGAAGATGGAAAGTGCTCTATAAACAGAATACATAATAGCATCTGTGTACTTCCTAGGATAAAAATAAAAATGGCCATTCCTCAAACTCTCAGTCTGGAGGTAAAAATGCTTACTGTTATTTCAAACTACAAATTACAAAATCAGCTCCTGTTCAAGTCCCCTTCCTTCTTTTCTGCCCTGCCTGCCGCCACCTACCCTAACCGGGATCCTTTTCTGACTTTTTTTGACTGATTGATAGGATAAGAAAACAAAAGAAGGCTAGATCCTTTGGAGGGAAACATTTAAAGTAGCACTTTATTTACACAGAAAACAGGAGTCCTCAGATTCATTGCTATCACACCATTTTGAGAAATTTCTATATTTTTAAAGGTGGGTTCTCTAGAATTCTAGAAGGAAAAGCTTTTAAAGTTGCTATATACTAGACAGAACCTAGAGAGACTGCTCTGTAGACTTTTCCATCCCTCAGAAAAAAAAATTAATGATTTTGAAATAAATTAATTTTATTATTTTAAATTTAAAATGTTTTTAAATTATTTAGTTTTAACACTATCTAAAATGGACATAATATTTTACATTTCTGATTCATCTATTTTCTCTCCTCAGGCTTGATGGCATCATAGAAAGTAACTGTCACTCAGACTTTTTAAATGGCTCAGGATGTTTCTATTATTATTATAATATATATTTTATATAAATAATACATGATATATAATGTGTTATAACAATATATTATTATATTATAATATATTAATATTATCATAATATTAATATAGTCCATTATACAATTGAATCTTGTTTCCATCTTTTTCCTTAATTCAAGAGACAGCCAAAGTTTTCCTCTGGTCTTAAGTGACTACTTCAGACCTTACTCTTACAGGGTAAATAGCATCAGTTCTGAGCTAGGGCTGCTATTAGAAGTCCAACCTCCATGTAAATGGTGATCCTCTTTCTAGAATTCCTGACAATTACTTACTTGAACATTTCTAGAAATGAACAACTCTTTATTTACCACTCCAGTTCTGGATATAATGAATTGTAAAGAAGTTTTTCTTCACACTTTGTCTGGCTCTCTATAATTTTAATTCTTTGATACTTTACTTTGATACTTTGTTTTTTGACACTAGTTTTACATTTGAGGGTCTAACAGGGCAGATCTAATTCTTTCATCTGATAGTGCTGATGCCTAAAATTCCAGAGTTATAATTTAAAGCCTTTAATTTCAGGGCTCATTCTCTGTTAAATTGTAAATCTGGGAAGAGTGATTCTTTAAATTTTAGCTGTCATTCACATTTTAGTATGAATGAATTTCTGGGTTTTTCCTGAAAGAAGATTTTGATAGAGAAGAGAGAACATGCTAATACTAGAACCTGGAGAATGAAAAAGTGAAAATCTTTTTGAAAGGGTTAAAAGGTAGAAGCAGAGGTAGATTAGGCAGCTAGGTAGCATAGTGAATAGTGTTGAACCTGGAGTCAAGAAGACCTAAATTAAAATCAAGCCTCTGGCACTTCCTTACTATGACCCTGGGTAAATAAATAAAATAAAATTTTTATTTAATTTAACCTTTGTTTGCCTCAGTTTCCTTATCTGTAAAATGAGGATAATAATAGCACTTAGCTCATAGGGTTGTTGTGAGGATAAAATGAATCATTTGAAGTGCTTTTAAAAACTTAAAGCACCATTTAAGTTCTAATTATTATTATTAGGATGAAAAGTAGTAATAGTAGTAATAGTAGCAGTAGCAGCAGCAGTAGCAGTAGCAGTAAATAGAAAAATAACTCATACCTCTTGGCAACCTGAGCATTAAACTCTGTTACTCAGGTCCATTCAGTCTATGGGATGTTTTCTCTCTATTCTACAGCTCAATCTTTATTTACATATTCTTTCTAGATCCAAGAGATACTTGGAGGCATGTTCTCTTTCAAAGGTATCATAATCCTTCCAGGTTCATAATCTTAGCATTATTCTATGTTCTTTGTCCTCTCTCACTCCACAAATCAGTTAGCCCTCTCCCCACTTCAGTCCACCTTATATGCTACTGTCAAAATCATTTTTGTTAATTGTATATTTGACCATTTATTTGATTCCCCTACACAATCAACTTCAGTTCTTCCTATTGTCTAGAGATTCAGATGTGAACTCTTGTAGTTTAGCTTTTAAAATCCTGTGCAACCTGGCTCCAATCTAGCTTTCTAGACTTCTTGGACATTATTCACTCTCCTGATAAATGATACCCAAAATAGTCTTCTCTTTATTGCCTCACAAGATCCTCCATCTCCTGTCATTAAGCCTGCCTTTGTCCTGGCCATCTCACATGCCTGGAATACATTCCCTCCTTTCCTCACAGAATTCTTCTTTCTCTTTAAAATGCAGCTTAAGCACCATCTTCTGAGGTTGCCTTTCTTTAACCCCTCAACTGTTAATGGCCTATCTTTCAAGCTATCTTGTATTGAATTATTTTGTATCTATTTGCATTTATTCACTATATATTGTTGCACATTTGCTATATGTGTATATATAGATATAAATATATACACACGTGTGTGTGTATTCCCCTCCCCTGGAAAACTTTAATGACAAACAACAACCTGCCACTAAAAATGCAGGAGAAAGAAAGGAAGTTTAAAGATACTGTTTAGTTTGCCCATATTTACTTTCCCCCCTCAACAGTATTTTATTTTTCCAAATAAATCTAAAGACAGTTTTCAACTTTCATTTTTGTAAGTCTTTTTGTCCAAATTTTTCTCCCCCTTCCCCAAGAGAGCAAGCAATCTGGTATAGGTTAAATATGTGCAATTCTTTTAAATATATCTCCATATTTGTTATGCTGTATAAGGAAACCATGAGAAAGAAAAAGTAAGCAAACAAATAAATAAAAGGCTTAAAAATATTATGCTTTGATTTACATTCAGTCTCCATAGTTCTCTCTCTGACTGCAGATGGCATTTTCCATCTCCTTGAATCACTGCATTATTGAGAAGAGCTGAGTACAACATTGTTCATCATCACATTGTCTTGCTGATACTGTATCCATTGTTCTCTTAGCTCTTATTTCACTTAGCATCAGTTCATATAAGCCTTTACAGACTTTTCTGAAATCAGTCGGCTCATCATTTCTTATAGAACAATCATGTTCCATTACATTGATATTCCATAACTTGTTCAACCATTCCTCAATTGATGGGCACCCACAAAATTTCCAATCCCTTGCCACTACAGAAAGAGCAATTATGAACAGTTTTGCACATGTGGATCATTTTCCCTCTTTTATTATTTTTTGAACTACAGACCCAGAATAGTAAAGCTGGATCAAAGGGTTTGTACAATTTTGTAGCCCTTTGGGCATTTTATCTTTCTCTCTCTATTTGTTTACTTGTTTGTTTATATACTTATATATGTACATGATGTATCCTTTGATAAACTTTTTGAGAGTAGGAATGATTTTTTAAAACTTTTGTACCACAAATACTTGCTAATTGATGATTGATATTCTGGATCTGAGGGACTTTCCAGTATAATGTACTCTCCTTGAGGTGAAGGATTGCTTTTGTCTTTGTATTGTCAGAGCACAGGACTATGCTTTGCATACAAATAATGTTCAGCAAATAATTGTTTTGGATTTTTTCCCCCTTATTTGCCTATTTCATAAACCTTCCTTATGCCTCAGATCCTCCATTATTCAAATGAAAATGATGAGTGAGTTTAAAAAAATCCATATAGTGATGAATATGAAGAAGTTCTTGGTTTCAAATGAAATAATAAAACATTTATTAAGGATCTTCTCTGAGCTTTTTATTGAGAGGGTTATAAAGAAGTTAAGGTCCAGAGTTTACAAATAATCCAGCTTCTTCAGGAATCAAAAAACAAAACATAAAAGACAAAAATATGAAAAATGCAAGCCTTCTTGTACATTTTTGATTCTGCAGCATCGTGGGAAAAAGCACTGGATTTGAACTCAAAAGATATATTGTTTCTAACACTTATTTAAGTTAGAGTATCCACCCCAAATGTTCTTAGGGATTATTTGTGCCCAACCTGTAGCAGAGCATTCTGGCTCATATTGATCCAATTAGCCACAAAAGGACACACTAACTGAAAACTGGGACACTAACACATTGTTAGTGGAGTTGTGAACTGATCCAATCATTCTGGAGAGAGCCCAACAGGCTATCAAAATGTGCATACCTTTTGATCCAGCAGTATTTCTACTGCACTTGTATCCTAAAGAGATCTTAAAGGAGGGAAAGGGACTTACATATGTAAAAATGTTTGTGGCAGCCCATTTTGTAGTGGCAAGAAACTGGAAACTGAGTGGATACCCATCAGTAGGAGAATGGTTGAATAAGTTATGTTATATGAATGTTATGGAATACTATTTTTTTAATGTTAATGGTTTTCTTTTCTTTTTTCTTTTCTTTTTTCTTTATTTAATATTTTTTCCCAATTATATTTACAACTTTTTTTTACATTTGCTTTAAAATTTTTTTTATTAATTAAAGCTTTTTATTTGCAAAACATATGCATAGATAATTTTTCAACATTGACCCTTGCAAAGCTTTCTGTTACAATTTTTTCCCTTCTATCCCTCCTCCCCTCCCCTAGATAGCAAGAAGTCTAATACATGTTAATTATGTTAAAATATTTGACAGATTGAATATGTGTATACATATTTATACAGTTATCTTGCTGTACAGGAAAACAAAAACAAAAACAAAAACAAACAAACAAACAAAAAAAAAACCTGAGAAGGAAAACATAATGCAAGCAAACATCAATAGAGAGTGGAAAAATTCTATGTTGTGGTCCAGACTCAGATACCACAGGCCTCTCCCTGGGTGTAGATGGCTTTCTTCATCACTGAGCAGCTGGAACTGGTTTGTAACATCTCATTGTTGAAGAGAACCACGTCCTTCAGAATTGATCATCATGTAGTCTTGTTGCTGTGTATAATGATCCCCTGGTTCTGCTCATTTCACTTAGCATCAATTCATGCAAGTCTCTCCAGGCCTCTCTGAAATCATCCTGCTGGTCTTTTCTTACAGAACAATAATATTCCATGACATTCACATACCATAATTTATTCAACCACTCTCCAATTGATGGGCATCCATTCAGTTTCTAGTTTCTAGCCACTACAAAAAGGGCTGCCACAAACATTTTTGTACATGTGGGCCCCTTTCCTTCCTTTAAGATCTCTTTGGGATATAGGCTCAATAGAAATACTGCTGTGTCAAAGGGTATGCACAGTTTGATAACTTTTTGAGCGTAGTTCCAAATTGCTCTCCAGAATGGTTGGCTTTGTTCACAGTTCCACCAACAATGAGAATACTATTGTTTTTTATTTTTTCTGTTTCTTCATTTTATTATTATTTTTTATTAAAGCTTTTTTATTTGCAAAACATACGTATGGGTAATTTTTCAACACCGACCCTTGCAAAGCTTTCCATTACAAATTTCCCCCCCCCCCACCTCTCCCCTAGATGGCAGGAAGTTTACTACATGTTAATTATGTTAAAATACTTGAAAAATAAATATGTGTATACATATTTTTACAATTATCTTGCTGTGCAAGAAAAGTAGGATCTACAAGAAAAAAAAATCTGAGAAGGGAAACATAATGCAAGCAAACATCAATAGAGAGCATGAAAATGTTATGTTGTGGTCCACATTTCATATCCCTCTCTCTAGGTGTATATGGCTTTCTTCACTGAACAATTGGAACTGGTTTGAAACATTTCATTGTTGAAGAAAGCTGTGTCCATCAGAATTGATCATCACATAGTCTTGTTGCCGTGTATAATGATCTCCTGGTTCTGCTCATTTCACTCAGCATCAATTCATGCAAGTCTCTCCAGGCCTCTCTGAAATCATCCTGCTGGTCGTTTCTTATAGAACAATAATATTCCATGACATTCATATACCATAATTCATTCAGCCACTCTCCAATTGATGGGCATCCATTCAGTTTCCAGTTTCTAGCCACTATAAAAAGGGCTGCCACAAACGGAACACTATTGTTTTATAAAAAACGATCAGCAGGATGACTTCAGAGAAGCCTAGAGAGACTTACATGAACTGATGCTAAGTGAAGTGAACAGAACCAGGAGATCATTGTACATGGCAAAAGCAAGATTATACGATGATCAATTCTGATAAGCATGGCTTTTTTTTGGCAATGAGATGATTCAGACCAGTTCCAATGGTCTTATGATGAAGAGAGCCATCTGTACCTAGAGTGGAGAGTGTGGATCACAACATGGCATTTTCACTCGTTTTCTTTTTGTTTGCTTGCATTTTATTTTCTTTCTCATTTTTGTTTCTTTTTTGGTTTGTTTTTTTCTTGTGCAGCAAGATAATTGTATAAATATATATGCATATATTAGATTTAACATATATTTTTACCATGTTTAACATATATCAGATTACTTGCCATCTAGGGGAGAGAGTAGGAGGAGAGGGGACAAGAATTGGAACACAAGGTTTTGCAAGGCTCAGTGTTGAAAAATTATCCACGCATATGTTTTGAAAATAAAAAGTTTTAATAAAAAAAACAGCAACTAGGTTTTGAATCTTCACACTAAAAAAAAAAAAAATGAAGGATGATAACCACCTGTATATGGGAGAACCATCTCCAGTCATCCTGATATGTATCTGGCCACTGAATTCAGCCGGTTCTGGAGAAGAAAGAGAGGCTGGTGACTTTGCACAGCCCTGACTCACTTAAATCCAACTCATTTCAACGTCATAGTACTACCTCCCTGATATCATGGTCCTCTTCTAGAATGAAAGACAAATAACAACAACAACCTATATTCATACAAGTCACTAAACATTTTGGGGTCTTAATTTCATTCTTGATTGATAGCAGATTTGATCATTAGTGATATACTCTATAGATGAAGTTAAAGAAAAAAGAAGGGTCTGCTATTGAAAATAGTCATACCAGCTTTATTTGTAAAAGCAAAAACTGAAAACAATCCATATTGCCAATATTTAAAGAATACATAAACAAATTGTGTATTGTACATGAGTACAATGAAATATTAAAATGACAAACATGAACACAAAGAAATATAGAAAGAAATTTAAGTAATGTAAAATAAAACAGAAACAGAATCTTATTTATATGCATATTCATAAACATGTATATAATGAACATAACATACTAATTCAATTTAAGTAAGGTATTAAGCACCTACTACATGCAAAGCATTGTGCTGGATGTTAGGGACTAAAATACAAAGCTTGAATAGTTCCTACCTTCAAGAAGCTTAAATTCTACCAGGCAGATTAATACATTCCCAAATAAGTAAATACCAAGTGATATAAAGTAATTTCAAGAAGGAAATAGTGCTAAGGATAGGGTAGGGAGGGTGGATGAGAAAGGCCAGAGGAGAGAGTGGCATTTGAGTTAATCCATGAAGGAAACTAGAGATTCTAAGAGATGGAAGTGAGAAAGGGAAGGGAATAAACATTCATATAGCATCTATTTTGTGTGAGGCATTGTGCTAAACACTTTTAAAAACAAAAAGGCAAACAAATATTATCAATTGTTCCTCATAACAATTCTGTGAAATAATTTACAAATGGGGAAACTGAGGCAAATGGGAGGTTTTTTTGTTTATTTGTTTTTAGCAACTTGGCTAAGATCATCCAGGTAGGAAGTATCTGAAGCCCCATTTGCACTCAAGTCTTCATGACTTTAGATTCAGCAGCCCATCTATGAAGGCAGATCATTCCAAGGAGATTATTCTAATACTAGGGACTACTTGTGCAAAGGAATGGGTACAGGAAATGGAATGTTTTATATGAGGAATCGACCACAGGTCAATTTGACAAGGGTAGAAAATTTAGGAAAGGGCAAACTGTGAAATAAAACTTAGAAAAGTAAATAGAATCTGAAGGGTAGTGGGTTGTTAGAACCAAGTTTAGGATTTTGTGTTTTATCCTAGAGGTAATAGGGAGCCACTGAAAAATTCAAGTAAGGGTGACATAGATCCATTTCAGAACTATTAATTTGATAGGTAGGTAAGATAGATAGACAAATAGATAAACAGATAAAGCACTTATTAAACACT
Source organism: Myrmecobius fasciatus (assembly GCA_023553655.1). Lineage (NCBI taxonomy): Eukaryota > Metazoa > Chordata > Mammalia > Dasyuromorphia > Myrmecobiidae > Myrmecobius > Myrmecobius fasciatus. The sequence continues at coordinate 233,318 of JAJPUD010000993.1, read as the reverse complement.
TAATATGTGGCAGACATCATATTAAACTCTCAGGATACAAAAATGAAGGAAAAAGACAGTTTCTACCCTCAAGAAGTGCCATACTAATAGGGAAATAAAAATAAAAAAAGGGGAGCTGGAAGGGGCTAGGGAACCTGCATGAAGGCAAAGCTTCTGACAAGAAGGTGAAGTTTCAAGAGAGAATTGAGTTGGGAGTGAAGTGAACAGGGAGGGGATCCTCATGGAATTGTGGTTGAGTTTGAGTCTCAACAGGGAGATATTTCAAGGGCAGGGAAAACTATGATGAGGTAGCAGAAAAATCTGACTTGAGTTAGGAGCTGCTGTGTAAAGAATGAATTTGAAAAGAGCCTTTTACTGGGGAGACCATCCAGAGAACTGTTTTAATAGTCCAGATGAAAAGTGATAAAAGCTTAAACTAGGGTGGTAGTAATGTAAGTGTAGTGAAAGAGATATAAGAAATGAGGAGATGGAATCTACAAAAATTATCAACTCATTGGATATGGAAGGGAAGGGAGGTAGAGGCATTAAGAATGACTCCAGGGTTTACCAACATAGATGACTAGCAGAATGGTGGTGCCTTTAATAGAAATGACAAACTTTGGAAGAGTGATGGGTCTTGGGAAGAGTAAAATCACTTCCATTTTTGAATATGCTGAATTTGAGATGCCTATAGAGCATGCAGGTGGAAAAGTCAAGCAAGATTTTGGTAATATAGGATCAAAGTTCAGGAGAGAGATTAGGACTAGCTATATGGACTTAAGACTCATCTGCAAAGAAATAGTAAATACACATTAAGAAGCTCAAGAGATTCTCCGGGAGTATAGAGAGAGAAAAAAAAAGGGGAGGTCAGGACAGAGTTGTGGGAAATTCCCAATACTCAATTAGTGGATAGGAGGAAGATAATCTGGCAGAACACACAAGAAAGCTAGAGGGGAAACTAAGTAGGGTCACAAAATCTAAGTGGAGACACTATGCCCAGAAGGAAGAGGAGTCAACAATGTTCAAAGCTCCAGAAAGGTCATGAAGGAAGAGGACTAAGAAAAAAAAACCCTGGATTTCACAATTCAGATGTTGGAAAGAACAATTTCATTTGAGTGCTTGGGTTGGAAACCAAATTGAAAGAGACTGAGAGGTGACTGAGAGATGAGAAAGTGGAGCCAAGTGTAGACTTTTTCTGAGTTTGGCTGTGACAGGGAAAAGAGATTTAGAATGAGAGAAAAATGGAAATATTTATATGTGATACAAAATGAGGCAGTGGTTAAGGAGAAAGTGGTTAAGGAGAGAGGAAGACACTGAAGGCCCAAGATCCTGAAGGAGACAGTAAAGGTTAGATTAGGAGCATAAGTGGAGAGTTTAGTCCTGGCAGGAAGGAAGATCTATGCCTTTTTTAGAAATTGCAGCAAAGGCAGAGAAAATAGAGGATGATGTATGTTGTTGGGAGAAAGTGGGAAATAAAGACAGATGACCTCTATTTTCCCAGTAAGGTAGATGATAAAGTTCTATACTGAGAGAAAGTGAAGGAAAGATGGTTTAGTAATTCTGAACAGAGAGGAAAAGGTTTGTAATGACTGCTATGGAGAGTATGGTAGAGGGTCATTCAAAGGAAGAATAAAAGGATTTGTATTCAGCAGTAAGAAACCAATTGAAACTAAGTCACATAAATTTATAATATACCCAGTTGTCATGTTTGAACAATTTTTTTTCCAGAATAGTTCAATAGCCACTCGTCATCTTTCAAATAGAAACAGTGAAGGTACATGGTTGGGTAACCCAGGCCTGGGATTTGGTAGAGTGATTGGCAATAGGACAAAAGGGCAGAGGAATCAAGGATAGATAACTGTGTATATGACTGACCTTGTCAACTATTGGGTCAAGATGGTGAAAAGAGGGACATAAACATGACTATGTTTAGAAGAATTGAATCAGAATAAGAAGTTGTAGGAACAGAGAAGAATTCCAGAGTTAGCTCAGAGTTGGGACAATTAGGGAATCAAGACTATTACTGTTCTTATGGGTGACTGAATGGAACGAGGATAGAAGTCAAGAATTTAGGAGGTTAATTATCTGAGAAACCAGGCTATTCAAAGGAATATTAACATATAAGTTATGTTCTCCAAGTATGAGGACAGATGGAAAGGAAGACCATGAGCCAGATACTGAACTCCTTGAGAAAGGAAGAACAACTTGGAAATTGAGAAATAACAACGATAATGAATTATATATTGAATACTAAAGATGTATGGAATAAATCCTAAATCATAAACAGAAGAGAGGAAATGATAACAAGAGGATAATTCAAAAGTGAGAGTGAGGATTAAGGAGTGTTTCAAGGAAACCCCAATTCTAATGAGAGCAAAATCTGAAAAAAAAAATACACAGAAACAATCAGAAGGGGATATGAGGACATCAAGAAAAGAATAATACTAATGTAGCACTAATTTAGTTGTGAATTCGTATAACCTTTCTGGAAAGCAATTTGGAACTATATCCAAAGTCATTAACTTCACCATACCATTTGTCTCTGCTATCACTGCTGGGCTTACACCCAAAAGAGATCAAAAAAAGAGGAAAAGGACCCATATATATAAAAATATTTATAGCAGCTCTTTTGTAGTAGAAAAACTGCAGAAATTAAGAGGGGCTTCACTTAGTTGGGGAATAGCTAACCAAATTATAGCATATGGATACAATAGAATATTATTATATCAAAAGAAATGACAAAATGGATAGAAGAAAATGAGAAGTCCTCTATGAACTGATGCACAGTGAAAGGAACTTAAGCAGAGGAACAATTTAAGCAATGACAGTGACAATAACAGTAATATAAACAGCTTTGAAAGACAAGAACTATGATCAGTACAAATAACAACCTATGATTCTGGAGGACTAGAGATGAAGCCTGACACCTATCTCTATCAGAGAGTTGATAGACAAAAATACAGAGGGAGATAATCTTCATCTACTTTGCATACATTCATATTTTATCTCCTCCAATAGAATGCATGCTTCTTGAGGACAGGGACTGTTTTTGTGCTTAGCTTTCTGCCTATCCCACAATAAATGTTTAATAAATAAATGCTTATCGACTAGATGACTATTCCAGGCTCTCTGTATTTCAGTATTTTGAAACTGATGAGTTTCATAGCATGTGTGACAGGTAATAATAGTAAAATAGCAAAAACAATGATAAATCTTTGCAAAAAAATGTTGCAGTATTATGTTTCATGTGTATATACACGTGTGTATTTATGCATATATATGTGAAAACCCACTTATGATCTGAAACTCATAACATCTCTCTAAGTCAAATAGTACAAAAATGATTTTTGCCATTTACAGGTGAGGCAACAGTGACCTAGACAAGGGAGAATGATTTCTCCAAAGATCCATAGTTAGAAGCGGCAGAGCTGGGACACACAGATCTAAAAAAAAAAATCTCTAGAGACTCAGATCCAGCCCAAACATTTACTTACTAAGACATTTCATGAAATTTTAGAATTAGAAAAAAGAGTAAGAATCATCTAGTCTGGTTCATTCTGTCCTCAAGAAGCATGCATTCCATTGGGGGAGATAAAATATAAATGTATACAGAGGAGATGAAGATTATCTAAGATGGGTAAACATTAGTAAGATTAGGAGAGGCCTTTTGTAGAAGGAAGCATTTGAGCTGAGTCTTGAAGGAAATCAAGAGATAGGAATAAGGTCCAAGCACAGGGGACATCTAATGCAAAGGTACAGAGATGGTAGTGGGGAGTGGGGTTGAGTATTAAGTTCAAGAAATTGCAAGTAGACCAATATAAGGGGATACCACTATGTGTAGATTTCTGAACAAAGCAAAATGATCTCAGAATGATTGCTCAAAAACAGTTTCACTCTTTCCTTTCCCCACCCCACCCCTCATATTTTAGTTTCTGGGGAGAAAATGGAGATAGTTCTTTCTAGAGATGTAGCCAAACTAACAAACTTGATCTGTCGCTGGATTTGTCAACTGAAATATTTGCAATCAGAATTTTTATTTAAACAGTTTTATTAGTACCTTTTGTTTTTTGCACCACAGTCATTTAGTAACATGTATTCTACTCCCTACTCCATCTGGTAACACACATACATGCACGCACCCACTTACATAAACACACAAAGCATTTAAACAAAATCAGCTAATAAAGTAATAGTGACCGATAATATTTTGCACTCATAGTCCTTCATTTCTATCCTAAGATGAATGAAGAGTGTTTCATTTCTTCTTTGGAGACCAAAATTGATCTTTATATTTAATCTGTAATATCTTAAAGGGTAGCAATGTCTCTCACAAATCTTATGCTAGCAAACCTACATTTTAAAGGATATTACTAATAATTGCATTCTGAATCCATAGAATTTGTCTATAATAAAACTGCATATTTCTATTGATCCTGAAAATTCCTTAAAAGTCCTTGTACTTACAAGTCTTATTAAATAACTTTCCTCTCCCATGCTTTTTCAAGTACAGTTGTTTCTTTATTGAATGGATTATAGTATACCTTCAGTGACTTGCTTAAAATGTCTTGAAAGTTCATGTCAGAGAAGATAAAGAACAGGAACAAAGTAAATGTGAAATGGAAAAATACTTTCCCAAGTGGATAATACAACCAAATTCATGTTCATTGGGCATCTGGATATTTTTTCTTTTGAGAAAATGAAAACTGCTGCTTTATGATTTAATCATAAGAAACTCAAACTGGGAAAACTTGTTCCTCCAAAAATACCCTAGTTTCTCTCAGACAATAAGAACTAAGCCTCTTCATAACAAAGGCCATTATGATAAAATAGAATTAGTATAACAAAAACATTTTCAAGCTGATAGAATGTTGATCTGGGGCTCCCAAATATGCTTCCAAGGTAACAGAGTGGCATCTCAAAGAATTGCTGTAAGCAAGAGGGTCTGACTATCTCAAGAAATTACTTTCATCACAGACTTGCATGGACTTTAAAATTCCAAGCCATCTAGCAAAGTAATAAGCATAGCCAAATCATACAAGTTACCTTTTTTAGGGTTATTCTATTGGAGGAGACATTCTCACATTAGTAAAGTTTCCTTAAGAGTTCACACAATAATGTCCTATAACCTTTGAATCCACAAATGTATACCTAGGTCAAAACCTCATCCTGCAAACAACCAAACTTACTTTGGCACAAATTGTAGATAATTTAAAGGACATTTTGTCCACTAGCATCATCAAAAACTTTTCCTTTTTTCTTACCAATTTCCAGATACACATTTTCCCTTCACAGTAACTTCAAGGCAACATACATAGCTCAGTTACTGCTAGCTCTGCTGCTTTCCACATCCATGGTGCTGAAAGGTGGTTGGGATGTCCCTGGCTACCTATGTTTAAAAATCCCAACCATGGAGAGGGTATGAATAATTAGCCCCTAATTTCTATGTGACATGCTCTGAACAGCATCTCCTTCCAATCAGCCATATTACATCATTCTCTCTACCTCTATTGGCAATATGAAATTTTGTACTTGTCTCTTAGAACCTCTCACATAGATTACATTCATTTTGGTTCATAATAATTCTAGCCAAGAAGTCACTCAGTTCAGATATTCAGACATATATATATGTTGTCTAAAGCCCAAAAGACCTTGTTTTCTAGGAGGGATATGTGTGTGTGTGTGTATGTGTGTGTGTGTGTGTGTGTATGTGTATGTGTGTGTATGAGAGAGAGAGAGAGAGAAAGAGAGAGAGAGAGAGAGAGAGAGAGAGAGAGAGAGAGAGAGAGA